>CM024622.1:35072409-35240411 GCA_014182585.1 Eucalyptus coolabah
AAGAAGAAGGAGAGGAAGAAAGAAGAGAAGAAGAGGAAGAAGAGGCTCGAAAAGATTCCTTTGAGCCTACCTTGGCTGTATCCTTGTCAAGCAACTCGTAACAGATAAGGAGTGGAAGGCAAAGAAAAATCACTCTCTTGCTGAGGTAAAATAGAAAGAGGAATTTACTTCTCACCTGAAGGCACAAAAAAACAGGAGAGCTGTTGAAAAACAAGGTATTTCTTCACCTATTATAACTAGTGATGTTAGTCGATCAACAACAGATCCAGACGACGCATATGCCTCTCACCATCTAGAACCAGATCTTGAGGCATTCACTCCTAGTCATAGTCAACGAACTGCTGAAGATCCTTCTAATCTCAAGACTCCAGAACAGATTCAACTCGACCCAGGTGCCGCACTTTGGCACATTCAATGGATTTTTTTTATGAATGATGGATATCCTATTGATTTAAAGAAGGCTCACTATGGTTTGGACTATGAGATTAAGATCTCAAAAAGGCTTTCTTGGCTACTTTAGTTTCTTTGCAAGAACAGTTACTCACCCCGAAGAATCAAGTGCAAGATACTATGAATGGTGAAGATTTACAGCAATGAAGGAGACTATTGGAAAGCTTGAGAAGATAGTGAGCTTTATGGGGAATTCTAGCTTGTTCGCTTGCCAAAACAGCCATGATTTTCACACCACTCTTCTCATTCAACTTTTTGCTTATTGTCCACTTTTTACTGTTGACAAAAAGGGGAGAAGTCGTGCAAATTTGTCTTTAATTTTAATGATGTTTATGACTTTTAGACTTTTAGTCTTTGGTATTTTTGTGAACTTTGACTGCTCGATTTGTTATCGTGATTTGAATTTTTGATGCTTACAATAACTTAGCCTGAGATACTAATTGTGGATGGATAGTTATCTTGTAGGGCTAATATGTTTTCTATGGTTGCGGAATTGATACTATCCAAGTCCTAATTAGCTTATTTTTATAAGTTATCATGTATTGCTTAAGTGTTGTTTTGCAAGGCAAAAGTTTTCAAATCTACAAGAAAGTTTTGTTATCATAAAAAATGGGGAGATTGTTGGAGAAATTTTTTTTATTGTTTTGAAGTTGACAAAACGTTTCCATCAATCTAGTCTAAAGATTTCCAAACTCGTCGTCAAAGTCGAAGACCGCAAGACTCAAGACTCAAAGTTTACTCTCACCGACAGTTTCAAACCGACGAAAAGAAAATTTATCTAGATGCGAGTTTATCTTCAAGGATTCGATTTGTACGGTTTGTAGAAAATCTTACGGCTGGAGATATCACCTTGTGATTCATTATTCTTATTGGAATCAATTTGGATAATCAGATCTGTTGAAAGGCAAAGTATATTTGGAAGATTCTACTTATGGAAATCTAGATCCTGATTGTATGGGCGAGCACGATTGATGGGCTATCATCACATTCCTTAAATAACTCAAGATCTCCTTGATTAATTCTGTCCAACAGGTAAATTGGAAGAACTCATTTGGAAAGTGTCAATAGTCGTGAAGACATGAAGGAGTATATAAGGAAGACTCTCAAGTTATTTATGTGTGTGAGTGAAAGAAGAATTCTAAAGTCTGAAGCTCCTAGTTCGTTGCTATTTCAATTGTAGAGCTTTATTTGTACTCAAAAGAGAGATCAAACACTTGTGAGACTTTGATGAAATGTAGTAAAGTCTCTACACTGTAAAGGCAATGACATAAGACTGTAACATCTCTTTTGATCCTTAGTGAAATCTAGCCAATGGGCTATTAGCGCAGGAGAGTGCACGTAGGCTTGATCTAAGCCAAACCACTATAAACATTATGTTTATATTCTCTTTCTCTTAAACTCTTTATATCAATTTACAGCTTCATATAACTGTTTACATCACTAGCAAATTATTTTGAAGTTTCGTAAAATTTCTTTATCACCAATTCACCCCCTTTAGGTGATCTTACTAGCCCTTTCGAAACAAGTCTCTCTTCTAATCCTAACACATACAATTATCTTCACACGCTAAAGGATGGGTAGACCATCTTATTAAGCTAGTGATACAAAGAGCAATAGAAGAGAATGACTTGCGTTTAGATCATCACTTTTCCGTATCAAGAATGATGGATTGCAAAACAAATGCATTAATTTTTCTACTCGATTATATGTGTTCTTGTTTTAGCTATAGAGATCGAGAGATTGTGTTTTCGCATCTAACACATTTCACATATATAAGGCTCATTTGACTCAATGTTGTAAATATGTTCATTGTAAGCTTTGATTGCAAATGATGAGGTCTCATAAATTTGGTTGGTTTTGACCTTTCTTTTATAGCCATAGTAACGTCTTTTTTTTTTTTTTTTTTGATGATTCGGGAACTCTTGTACGGCCGGCAGCCGGCGAGGTAAACCCGAGGTGACGCTAGTGGAAGACCCACCACCCCGATCGCCACACTTAAGATCCCGTGCGGCCAATGGGATTCGAACTCCTCTCATTCTCGCAAGTTAATCATGGGAACTTTATCCAACTGGCAGCCACCGCAGACGGTGGTACCATAGTAACATCTTTTGATTCATATGAAAATCAAATTTCCTATTTAGAAAATTTTCTACATAAGGAAGAACATCGATCATATAAGATTTATGTATTTTTCTTTTTGCAAGGTAAGCAAACGATTTATTTAAATAAACAGATTTATGGAGGGATTAATTCTTTTTCGAGCCTGATAGAAACCCATTCCATCAATCCCCAAATCTGGCAATCAGCTAGAACTACAAGAGAGGTCGAACCTTATTGTTTTCATACCAAGGATTCATTTATTGTAGGCACACTTTTAGCTGCTATTATAAATAAATTAAGGAAGGTGTGGAGTCAGACATAAACATTATTTTTGAGAGGACGATCTAATTGACGATTGATGCACATGGGCATGAAGAGTTTATGACCTATTAAAATCACGAAACATGCAGCGACATATATGTTGACATAGAAGACTTTGGAATTCAAGGTAAAAAATAAACTGAAAAAGATTCAAATCGCCCTTTATTATTCACATCATTTATTTTTATTATTACTATAATTCATATGGTACGGTTTTTTTTTTTTTTTTTTGTGTAGTAGATTTAACGTGAATTTCATTATAACATTATTGTATAATGAATATAATTGATTACATCAAATCTATCCGATTGCTTCTGGCCAAATAATTATTTCTCTGGCGGTGTGTTTTGTTGCTATTTTGAATAATCGCTCGATACGCGAACCGAGGATTTGGGTGAGTTGGAGACCAAATTGAGGCGCAATGCATGGGACCAAATAAGAGACAACTACCCGTCTTTTTGTCTCTTTCTCCCTTAGGCTTAGCTAACTACCCGGCCTTTGTCTTTTTCTTAGAAGACTCGCTTATGTGCACGCAAATATATATATATATTTTTTCACGTAATTTTTTTTAATGTATCGGTCAACTGGAAAGGCCATCTATTCAGCAAATAAGAAAGTCCTGGGCCCATAATGATATTTTAATGGATTACACGTATAGATATTATTTGCATTTCATTATACTCAATTAGATTTGCACGAAGATAATGTTTGTAACTTTTAACTCACGAATTAAAGACATGATTGGAAGAGAGAGGAATTGAGAAATACATTGCAGATAAAGGCAGAAATCTAGGATTAACTATAACAATAAGCATTATATAAAGCGTAACAAAATTCTAAAACTTTCAATAAGTAGGATCGAATTTTAAAACTTATTTTATACAATTGAGTCCATCAGTTAAAACTATATGATTTGATTAATGGAGAATGTTGACTTGACATTTTCCAATATGTCACCCTCCACCTTTAGTTTTTCCCTCAAAACAGGTTAACCGATGCATCCAATTTTGCAAGGAAAATATATTTTAAATTTAACGCTTTAGTGCTGTTGCTAAACTTTTCCATTTGATGGGACTTTCAAAGAGGCATAGATCAAATGAAAAGGAGAAACTAGTTGGCCCAAAAAAAAAAAAAAATACAGAATAACGAGAGGGGAAAAAGGCAATAAGTAAGACTTTTGCCATTGACACCTTCTCGGGTACTGTTCACACAATGCTCTCTAGCCGTGCGACTTGGGTCTTGTTCATGCGCAATCGTTGTGGGTGATTCTGGTTACTTGGTTGGTTCGTTGGAGCTACCTTTTGGTGGATCCCTTCTCTCTTCCAACCTCTCTATCTCCACCAAAAGATTTCGTGTTTCTCTTCCCTGTTTGTGCCCAATGGTCCCTCGATCATAGCCCTAGTTTTCATTGGAGTCGCGATTTTGTTTTTGCTGGTTTAGAGATTTTGCTAGTCAAATGTTGCTGGGCTTTGGTGGTTTGCCTCCCCCTACCTCATCCTCACTTTCTACCAAAACTTTTCGAAATCTCTTCACCATTGGGTATATATGCTCCTCATTAATTAGGGTTTTGTAGATTTTTACTGCTTGTTCTGGGCTCTGCTTTTCGAATGGCTTCCACCTGTGAGCTCGAGACCTCAAGGAAAGCCTAGCAAGCTCATGCTAGGGGCCGAAGTCGAGGGAGGAATTCTCGTCCTCCTTTGGACAAGGGCAACGCTACTGCTACGTTTGCCCATTCTTCTCCCACCCGAACCCGCTTGATTGGTGGTTCAACTATTGCTGGAACTTTTGATAAGCCCCTTCCTAAATCTGCTAGATTGCTTAAGCCAACCCGTGGACATGCTGTCCCTCTTGACCCTAAGGCCGCTAAGGCTCAGGCCCTTTCGTGGGTTAAGGTCGCCAAAGCAGCTACCAAAGGTTACAACCTTACCTACGTGCCCCCGGATGTTGTTGATGGGGAACCTTATGCCCGAATCCCATATGAAATTCTCGAAGGAGCTGATCCTAAATGGAAAGAATGCTTAGTGGGCTACTATGTTGGCAAATGATTGCCATTCAAGATGACAGAAATAGCCATGAAGCAAGCTTGGGGGACTCAACTCTTGGAAGTACGAGCCAATGAGGATGGCTTTTATTTCTTTCATTTGCCAGATTCGGAGTACAGGAGGAAGGTCCTTGATGGTGGGCCTTACACGGTGGCCAAGGTGCCGCTCATCCTCCAATAATGGCATCCTCTGCTAGAATTGAAAAGGAACAGCCATAAATCGGTACCAATCTGGGTTCGGCTTAAAAATGGTCTTTATGCTTTGTGTTTTGCAATGGGTATTAGCACAATTGCTAGCACTATTGGTCGTCCTTTATATGTTGATCAACACACTGAGCAGGTTAGAACCCTATCTTATGTACGCGTGTGTGTGGAAATCAATGCTGATTATGCTTTTCCTGATTCTACTCCAAATGGAATCGAGGGAACAACCCGCCATGTCGATGTGTTGTATGAATGGAGACCTGTAGTCTGTCTCTCTTGCTGCACTTTTGGGCATGCGTGTGGCCCCCCAAAACCAAAGCCTCCTCCTTGTACCTCTTCTCCTCTAGCAACACCTACTGGTGAAGATTCTCGAGCTCAAACACAGCGTTCTCAGCTAGAAGAAGGATGGAAATTGGTTCGGGGAAAATAGAGAAATTGTGCAGGTGCCCCTGAAGCCGACTCTATTATTGCTTCTGAATCCAGCAAGGAAGTGCTAGCCCCTAATGCTGCTACTGTCCCCCCCCCGGCATTGGATTTCGAATGCTCCTACTAAGGGTGTGTTACCCTTACAGCATGATGCCTGTCCCTCATCATCGGCAAACTTGAATGCTCCCGCATGGGGATGGTTACCTCCTCAATTTCTGAGGATGAGTTTGAGATTGAGACCTCTGTTGCTGGATCAAACATTGATGATGATAGATTGCTGGCGTCTTCCTCTGCTCCTTTGGATCCAACTCCCCCTGAACAGGATCACCCCCTTCCCTTGTACAAGTTCCGAGTGGAGAGTAGACCCATTCCCCTGCTCAAAGCTCCCTGGCAGCCCAAAACCGAAGACTACCACGAAGAAGAAACGCGGTAAAAGGTGAGTTCCCCTTCACCTTGTACATATGTATATAGCTATATGGAACATTAGACGACTGGGCAGTCTTGTTAAGCAGGCTGAGATCATAAATCTTTTTAGAGTTAATTGCCTTACTTGTATTGGTATTTTGGAAATGAAGGCCTCCCCAATCTTGTTTCCTTCTCTATCTAACGGTCTTATCCTCAACTAGACTTGGATTGCTAATTATGAGCATTCAG
Source organism: Eucalyptus coolabah (assembly GCA_014182585.1). Classification (NCBI taxonomy): domain Eukaryota; kingdom Viridiplantae; phylum Streptophyta; class Magnoliopsida; order Myrtales; family Myrtaceae; genus Eucalyptus; species Eucalyptus coolabah. The sequence continues at coordinate 35,078,606 of CM024622.1, forward strand.
ACAGAGGTAGGATATGGATTGATTGGAACTTGAAGTTGGTTGAGTTCACCTCCCACTCGTCTTCTCTCCAAGTCATCCATGGAACCTAAAATATTTGGCTACTGGTGAAGCATTCTTCCTCTCCATTGTATATGTTGAGCACACATTTGTGCATAGGTGGCCTCTTTGGCAAGATCTGGTCTTGACTAGTAGTGCTCGCACTGCTTTTCCTTAGCTGGTTCCTGGTGACTTCAATGCCATAAGATACCCATTCGATAGAGTGGGTAGCCTCCACTTGGTTTCCCTCTTATGATGAATTTGGAACTTGCTTACTTTAAGCGGGTCTTGAGGATCTTCGGTACACGGGTTGTAGATTTACTTGGGCTACCTCCTCTAGCGAAAGCCGTAAACAGAGAAAAATTGATAGAGTTCTCATCAATCCATGTTGGAGCAGTGTCTTTTCCTTCTCCAAGGCGACTTTTCTTTTGCCTGGCATTTCCGACCACTCTCCAATGGTGGTTGGAATTTTCCCAACACCGAAGACTAAGAAGCCGTTCAAATTCTTTAACTTTTGGATGCAGCATCCATCGTTCGACAGATTAGTGTGCCAAGCTTAGGATTCTCCGATTACGGGCAATGCCATGTACATATTCTATGTTAAGCTAAAATAGGTGAAGGCGGAGCTCAAGAATCTCAACAAAGAGTCCTTCTCGGACATTTCTGATAGAACCGTTGAAGCCCGCAATGCTTTATCCACTGTATAGGAGGCTCTCTATCTTGATCCTTTCAATTTACAGCTTGCGACTCGTGAGAGAGAATGCAGTAATATCTTCTTCGACCTTTGTCTTCAAGAAGAAAGTTTCTACAAACAGAAATCTTGAGTGAAGTGGCTTGAAGAGGGTGACCTTAACACCAAATTCTTCCACCATACGGTAAACAGGAAACATCTTCTCAATAGAATTCTTTCTCTTACAGATAATGCAGGCAACTACTTGTTTCTCATTTCCGGGATCTTTTAGCCTATTCGCCTCTCTCCACCGTGCCTTCAATACAAGATGTCTGTTCGGTAATTCCTCGAGAGCTGGACGACAACCACATCCTCCACCTCTCAAGACCGGTATCGGATACTGAAATTCGGGAATCCCTATTTTCCCTAGCTGTTGGAAAGGTGCCGGGCTTTGATGGTTTTGGTGTGGAATTTTATAAACATAGCTGGGACATTATTGGCCCTTTGGTTACTTGTGCAATCAATGATTTTTCTCTACCGGTAAACTCCTGAAAGAATCCAATATCACTATCCTTACTCTTATACCCAAATTCCACAATGCTACTACGATAAATGATTTCAGACCGATTGCTTGTTGCAACACGGTGTGTAAATGCATAACTAAGATTATTGCAAATTGTATGGCGGCTGTTATACCTTCCGTTATTAGCCATGCTCAAAATGCATTTGTCAAAGGAAGACAGATTAGCAACAACATCCTTCTAGCTCAGGAGCTATTTGTGAGGTCTCACCTTAAGCTATATAAGCCTAAATGCACCATCAAAGTTGATTTTTGAAAGGCCTACAACACACTAAATTGGGATTTTCTGGAAGTAACGCTTCAAGCTTTCTGGTTTCCCCTCCATTTCATTCATCTCATTATGATATGTGTTCGGTCACCACACTTCTCTATTTCCTTGAATGGTGAATTGCACGGATTTTTTCCTAGTGGCAGAGGTATTAGACAGGGTGATCCAATGTCACCTTACCTTTTTACGTTTGTCATGGAAGCTTTCACTAGCATATTGAATATGCAAACTAATCACCCATTGTTCCAATTTTTCTGGAGATGTAAATCGACTAGACTCTCTCATTTATTTTTTGTCGACGATGTGCTGCTTTTTGCTGAGGCCTCTATGCCAGCTCTGTCTCTTCTTAAAGCGGGATTGGATACCCGGTGGCATAGGATGGTGGTTTCCACATGTTGCCCCAAGGTTCCACCCGCCGCCTGTCGGCTTTCGGGGTTTCTGGCCACTAAAAAAAAAAAAAAAAAACAATCAATGGTAGAGATAACCATGTTTGATTTTATTTGTCCCCATCTTCCTTCGCACGTTGGCCGACTCCCCTATCCACTCGTTGCTTCTGTTATGATTCTTTTTCTTCCTCCTTCGAGTCTTCAATTTGGCCACACAAAAAGAATCGAGCAAGCCCACTCACGAGCACCCTCTGGCAAACTTTGTCTCCCTTCGGTCAACGGCATCATCCACTGAAGGCCTTTTGTTGATCGAAGCCACTGACGACCCTCCATCTTGCAGCTTCTCCAACGCGTGGTCTTCTCCAATAGCCATCCACGCGTTCAACCCCAATGAAGCCTCCACTCGCCCAGTGTTGTCAACCGAGGGCAACTCCAGCAGCTTCGATCCACGCCAGCGGTTTTAATTGGCCATCCACGCGTCTTCATCTTCAGCAACACGAAGCCAGCAAACGAAGTAGCATCATCGTCCCATCGAAGCCACCGATTCCCCAGCAGCAACTCCACGTCAATGCTATAGCTCCACTTCGGCTTGTCTTCACCAGGTCAATGAAGCAACTCCATCTCCCTGGTTGTTGATCGCCTCAGCTACCGATCTCCTTCGCTGCTGCTCCTCTGCCATGAAGACAAGCAGCGACCAAGCTGCCGCGTGCCAGCGTCCCTCTTCCTCAGTGAGTTAAGCGACTGAAGTAGCTCTCTCTTCCTCGTCTTCATTCACGCCCTCTTCTCACGCCGCTCGGCCCATTTGTGATCGAGCCCAGCACCCACGAAGCTAGCGAAGCCCATCTCTACAGTAGTTGTTCAGCCAGCATCCCTTGCTGATTCCCTTGTTCGACCCAACAGCTAGGCCACTTGAAGTCATGTGGCATCTTGGCCCAATTCCAGCCTAGTGAATTTCTTTGGGTCGCAAGTTAGAACAGAATTCAGCCCAGCAGTTAGGCCCGTGTCTTCAGCCCATCTTCATATGATTTTAACTCGGTGAAGAAGTTAGGCCAGCCCATGTGAATGTCATCTTCAAGCCTAGTGAAGTCTCAGTCCAATTGGGCCCGAAAGCCCGCCATTTGAAGTCTCCAGCCCACGCGATTTCAACCCAATTTCAGCTCAGTCCAGCCCTAGTGGATCAAGCCCATCAGCCTGCGAAAATTTTAGAAGAACAGTTTAGCAAAGCCCGCTTGGTTCAGTCCATTTTCAGCAGGCCTGCTCAAGTTTAAGACCCACCCAGCTCACGAGTGTCCGCCGACATCGCTAAAAGGTTGGAATTCGGCTACCGTTACGTTGTCATCGCAGTGTTCGATCTTCGCTTTGCCAAGTGAGTTTTACTCACTAATGCCTTCTTAGTTTGCTAATTATGCTTAAGGATTGATTAGATTTAATTAAATGCAATTAGGTTGTTAGATTAGTTTAGAAGAATTAAATTAGTGACTTAATGATGCATGTTAGGTGGTTAGACTTAGTCATTAGCAAGTAGAGAGTTTCTAATATTTATTGAATGTATATGAGGATTTTTCGACCCTTATCGAGTTTCAATTAGGCATTACAAGCCTAAAGTGGATTTTTAATATTTATTTATTTATTTATTTTTCGAAACTTATTTATTTAATTATTTATTTTTCTGGAAATTCAACCGGGATAGCCGATGATCGAAATTTCGTGCCGATTGTTGTGGTGTAGTCCGTTTATTTATTTGAGTTCCACATTGTGCTGAATTGAATTGATTGTGCAATTTGAGGAATTGTTCCTTAATTGATTGAAATTGAGTGGAATTGAATGATTGATTGGTTGATGGCCGAGTGTGATTATTTAGCATTAATAATGCTTTGATGAGCAAGATAAAGAAGAGAAAATTTTGAGAGTGAATTGGGAAAATTCTCGGGCGACAAAGCAATCGATACGATGTAAGTGCACAAATGTGGTTTGGTGATTAAGGAATATCACTAGTGAAAACGGTGCCTTAAAGAACGCACGTTGCTGCCCATTACATAAGTCATGTTGGCGAAAACAACACCATAGAGAAAGAATGTACGTGACTTATAGACATACGTGATTCGGTGATTAAGGATATCACTAGCGAAAACGGCGCCTTGAAGAATGCACAAATGCTGTCTATCCCTTGCTTCATTATGGACATACGTGGTTCAGTGATGGAGAGTATCGCTGGCAAAAACGACGCCCTAGAAATGATACATGATTAGGTAATTAGGATATCGGGTGAAAACGGCGCCTTAAAGAATGCACATGATCGGTGATGGTATGGCAGTTGGCGAAAAGACGCCCGAGAGAGTACATGTGATTGATGTCTGGGAATGACCTAGAGTTGGTCTGTTAGATATGTAATCGACTAGATCGATTGATCGTTGCTTTGATATGATGTCATAAATTGATTGATTAAATGGAAGCGACCGGTGAGTGGTTCGATTGAGATGTAATTGACTATGTCGATTTGATCGATGCTTCGATCAGTGATGTGATTGCTTGGGTGCCTATTTGATATGTACTAATATGCAGGTGGAATCTGAGGCCAAGGTAAGTCCTTTGACTCATGTTATGCATAGGCAGCCCTAAGGTGTATTGGTTTACTAATCGGGTCTTAGGGGGTAGAACTTGCTGAGACGTTGTCTCATTGGTTATTGAATAACCATTTCAGTCCCTAGATGCCGGTAGATTTGGATTTTGAAGATCTCGAAAGTGCAGTGCGACGGGAAGGCTCCAGTTGGAGTGTGGAGGACGGGGACCTGTAGCTTGTAGAACCCCACTTTTGCTTGCAGACCTTGTTTTTACACTGGCTTAATGTGAAGTGAACTTAATAGTTCACCTTGTATATAAGAGTGAAGGTTTGAAATTTAGTCCTACTGTTGTATCCCAATGTTTTATTGTCTAGAGATTTTTAATTGCTTCCGCATGTGCATATGAAAATGAAAGGGTCGGCAATATGCCTTGGGATATCGCAAATTTTTAATCGACCAAGGTGAGGGATGGGCACGTGCCCGAGGATCGGGGCGTGACATCCCTTTTTGTGGTATCGAGCGAAGTTCAAAATTGGAGTGATAAGGAGCGATGAGTCTTGGGATAGTAATAAAAATGACCTTTAAATTCAGCTGGTGCATGTTTGTGTTAGCTGGATGCAAGAATTGTTTGTCATTTGTGGATCGCTCATCTTCTAATCCAAAGTGTGGATTTTGAAGACGGAGTTCAAAGTGTAAATGCTTAATCATGAGCGAGCAGGAGCTGAGGACTCCTGGTAAGAGGGTTGTAATCTCTGTGACTTGCGGTAGAACATCGACGAGGGTCGGTGTCCAAGGTGGTTGAGCTTGACCGTCGACTTAGGCCAACACGAGTGTAAGAGTATCGTTGTAGGTCGGTGCTATTGTAGTAGCATCGAGCAATCCTAGGTTCAACGGGATTGTTCGGGCGCTAGTCTCATTGGATTTGGTTGAACTAGCAAGCTCGGGACCGAGCCGCCACTATTGTTGTTGTCATTACTACCGTCGGTGCCGCAATGGCCGTTGTTGCTACACCCGCTAAGATCAGTGGAGATATGATCTGGGAGCGAGCCGTTACATTCGAGTCGAGGTATAGATCCAATTTAGGCAGAAATGGAAATCGGGCAGGGAAAAGACCGAGGTTGAGAGAAAAGTATTCTATTCCACCTAATAGGAAGGGTGGGGTAGTCGTCAAGCATCGAGTCAAATAGATCATGTTGTTTCCGGACGTGATGATGGAGATCGGTCCTATGTCTTTCCTATGACCAAAAAAATTATTTGGAGTATAGCCAACGGGGATATCTGGTTAGGAGTGGTCCTAGCAAACCGATGGGACAACCAGAAAAAGTGTGTGCTATCTCTTAACAGAGATAGAAGACTCACCAGATGGGTGCCAAAAGTGTGGAAGGAAGCGTAGATAAATCTAGTGTTCGGGTATGGCTAGAACATGTTGTGATGATGACCAGCATGGCCATCATTGTCGGTGGAAGTGTAAGGTAGCATAGACATCGCTACCGCGGCTAGAACGCCATTAGGATGGTGAAAGGAATGGGAATAAGAATCGACCTTGCACCGAATAGAGAAAGAATGTGTTGGAGGTGATTTTATCGAGCAGCGCAACAGAGTTTTGTGCTAAGTTGTAGAACTTTGATTGTTGAAGTAAAGTGAAAGAAAGAGGAATCACTAGCTATAGTTGTGCTTGACTAGTTGCTGATGTATAAGTTTGACGCCACATGAATAGAGTGGACTCATGGAGCATCTTGTGGCAATGAATCATGGTCATGGAGCAATTCAACTTAGTCTAGTAGCACATGAAAGTGTCGAGTTTGTTAGGAGTCGAAATGAATCTTCAATTTCTTTAATCTCGCCGATTGAAGACAACCCACTTGTTAGATGGAGATTGCCAAGGTTACTTGGTGATGGTTATAGTTAAGACAAATTGGAGAATTGGAGGTGGAAGACATCTCAGTGGTCTAAGAATTTCTAGATGTGTTTTTGTAAGAATTGTCAAACCATTGTCAGAGAAAGATATAGAAATTGCGATCGAGCTAGCACCAGAATAGAGCCACTCTCGAAGGCTTCTTACCAATTATTGTTGTCCAAATTGATAGAACCGAAGATGCGGATGTGAAGATTGAGGAATGAGGAATTCATGCATATTAGCGCATCACTTTAGGGAACATCAGTTTTGTGGAGAGAGAAAGGAAGATGGTTCGTTGCAATCATGTATCAACTATTGTCAACTCAATTAGGTGACAATCAAGGACAAGTGTTCATCACCAAAGATCAATGAATGGTGTGGCTAGTTATAAAGAGTGTCGATGTTTTAAAGGTCAACTTGAGGACAGATTACCATCAGCTGAGGACCGAGAAAGAGGTTATACCGAAGACAGTGTTTCGTACTTGATATGGTCTTTACGAGAGTATTGTAAGATCATTTAGCTTGGCGAACCCTCCAACTACTATCATGGATTTGACAACCCGAGTGTTCAAGGAATATCGAATTCAGTTTGTGATCGTATCTTTCCACGATATTTTTGTGTATTCGAGAAATGCTAAGGTGCTCGAGAGACACCTGAGAATGGCGAAAGAATTTCCATGGATCCGATCAAGACTGAGTCAATTATCAGTGGACCAAAACCGACAATAGTATTAGAGATGAGAAGTCGTATGGGTTGTACAAGTCACTTTAGAAAGTTCGTGGAAAGAGCCATAAAATTAGTGTTGACATTGACTCGACTTTTGAAGAAATGAGAGAAATTCATACGGACAGACGAGTGTGAGGATAAGTTCCAAGAGCTTAAGTGGAAGTTGGCTACCACACTTGTGTTGACCATTCATTAGGGTTCTGGAGGATGCGTAATTTATAGTGACGAGTTGTTTAGAGAACTGGATTATGTATCGATGCAACATAGTAGGATTGTTGCGCACGCGTTCCATCAACCGTGATCTTGCGAGTTGAACATGAGACGGTGTCGTGAGTCAGAAGCTTGGCAGGACTAGAATGGTGCTACCTAGTATCACCCCGGAGGAAAGAAAGAAGTCATTGATGCGTGAGTCGAGAGTCTTCAATTATGCATAGGCCGACTAAAGTATAGACTTTACTTGAAGAGGGTTCGAAATTCGATTTTCAAATTTGAGGTAGACTACCTTTTGAATTTTTATAGCCACCCTCAAAATTGAACCAGTTATACAAGCAAGAATCAAATGCTTCAGTTGACAGATCGGGATGATCATAAGATCTTGCAAGAGGATACTGATAAGGAAGATGTTGATGTTCATATTTCGGAAGATGGAACGTCGAGGTATCATAAATGATGATAGGTGTCAGACAGTATGGAACTCGAGGAAAAGACCTTGTTAGGAAATTCACTATAGTATTGTAGTATGTGACAAATTTACTCAAGGAGTTAAAAGAGTAATATTTCCATTTGGGAGAATGGTCAATAGATGGATGAAGCCAACTCATGTCATTGTTGTGTGAAGGGATCTTGATTTGATCAAACGCGAAGAAGTGTAAAGAAGTCAAATAGTTCGTCTTCGTGGAGTACCAGCGGCAGATCTATATCAGATTTAGAATCAAGGATTTCTAATTTTAGCAGATTAGTCAGATAGTTCTTTTGAGGCAGAACAGAGCAGAGTGTACAGAACTTCAGTTTGTTGAGACGAGATCAGAGAAAGAAATATCATAGGCTCAAAGTCAGTTCAACAATCGGTGTTTTAGTTGTCATGAGTAGAATTAGATTATAGACCACTTAGAGCCATTAGAAAGATTAGATTTTGTGGACCAAGAAAGTCACCTTGGTTAAGGTGGTTGGACAACACCACGGGATTGAAGAAGCAACCGGGGAAAGTGAGACTCAATGAGACAACGGTACCCTCACTTTTCATCGGGATTGGTAAATGTTTAAATTTCAAGGACGGAATTTTTATAAGAGGGGAAGAGTTGTGACATCCCAGATTTTCAACACTATTTTCTACTGAATAAATCAGGCATTTCATTGATGCGCCTATAGGATTATTCTCGGAACTGATCACTCTCGAGATAACTAGACTATCTAGGGAAACTAATAAGGATTTTAAGGCAAACAGACTTGAGAATTCGACTAGGAATCGGCTTCTCGACCGTGTCTATCTTTAGAGGCCATTGCGGCATAGTATAAAATTGATTTGAAAACAGAAATAGGCTAGTTCGACAGAGATGTGTGGACAATCGTAGGTGACACCACTAAATTGGAAAATTCTCGTCGACCAGCATTAGACTGATTTTCTTATTGTTTTGGTACCATGTGTCCGTATTTGAATCATCGAGATTTCGCAAAAACCAAGAGTTGCCAATGAGTCGAGTGGGTTCATTGTGGTTCGAAGAAAATCGACTACGGGTCGTTTGCTCTAAAAATTTCTGAAAGTTACCAAGTATTCTAGGTCACACGAAAAATAGATCGAATGAAAATTAACCGTGAATTCGAGTCCGATTTCAAAAATTAAAAGTCCTGCCATGTCACAATAAATTTGATTCTGGGATTTTTGTGGAAAATCGTTCGAACGTTGCGGAAAAATTATAGGAAATTTGGATGGGCCAAATTAAGGGAAATTTGGACTTCTAAGCCGAGCCTTTGAGTGTTAGGGACTTATAGAAAATTGTTCAGCATTTTTCTTCAGCAAAATTGGACGTTGATTTGGAGAATCAAATAAAGAAGTTGGAGCCAAAAATTAAGGAAATTCGAAATTGGACTAAGGGTTGCATTTTTTGCTTTAATTTGGAATAAATGGTAAAATTATATTCAAGAAAGAATTGTTGGGGGACCAAGGGATAAACTTGAAGGTTTTTGGGGACAAACAATCAATGGAAGAGATAACCGTGTTTGACTTTCTTTGTCCCCATCTTCCTTCGCACGCTGGCCGACTCCCTATCCACTCGTTGCTTCTGTTATGATTCTTTTTCTTCCTCCTTCGAGTCTTCAATTTGGCCGCACAAAAAGAATCGAGCAAGTCCACTCACGAGCACCCTCCAGCAAACTTTGTCTCCCTTCGGTCAACAGCATCATCCACCGAAGGCCTTTTGTTGACCGAAGCCACCGACGACCCTCCATCTTGCAACTTCTCCAATGCGTAGTCTTCTCCAATAGCTGTCCACGCGTTCAACCCCCATGAAGCCTCCACTCGCCCAGCGTCATCAACCGAGGGCAACTCTAGCAGCTTCGATCCACCCCAGCGGTTTCAATCGGCCATCCACGCGTCTTCATCTTCAGCTGCACGAAACCAACAAACGAAGCAGCATCATCATCCTATCGAACCCACCGATTCCCTAGCAACAACTCCACGTCGACGCTGCAGCTCCACTTCAGCTTGTCTTCTCCAAGTCAACGAAGCAGCTCCATCTCCCTGGTTGTTGACTGCCTCAGCTGCCGATCTCCTTCGCTGCTGCTCCTCTGCCATGAAGACAAGTAGCGACCAAGCTGCCGCATGCTAGCGTCCCTCTTCCCCAGCGAGTCAAGCGACCGAAGTAGCTCTCTTCCTCGTCTTTGTCTGCGTCCTCTTCTCACCCCGCTCGGCCCATTTATGATCAAGCCCAGCACCCACAAAGCCAACGAAGCCCATCTCTACAGGAGTTGTTCAGCCCAGCGTCCCTTGCTGATTCCCTTGTTCGGCCCAACAGCTAGGCCACTTGAAGTCCACGTAAGTTGCAACTCAGCTTCATGCGGCATCTTGGCCCAATTCCAGCCTAGTGAATTTCTTTGGGCCGCAAGTTAGACCAGAATTCAGCCCAGCAGTTAGGCCCGTGTCTTCAACCCATCTTCATACGATTTCAACCCAGTGAAGAAGTCAGGCCAGCCCATGTGAATGTCATCTTCAAGCCCAGCGAAGTCTCAGTCCAGTTGGGCCCGAAAGCCCGCCATTTAAAGTCTTCAACCCACGCTATTTCAGCCCAATTTCAGCTCAGTCCAGCCCTAGTGGATCAAGCCCATTAGCCTACGAAAATTTTAGAAGTCTAGTTTAGCGAAGCCGGCTTGGTTTAGTCCATTTTCAACAGAACCAAGCTCAAGTTTAAGGCTTGGTCCAAGCCCATGAGTGTCCGTCCACGCCGCCAAAAGGTTGGAATTCGCCGCTGTTACGCCGTCATCGCAGTGTTCCGATCTTCGCTTTGCCAAGTGAGTTTCTCACTAATTCCTTCTTAGCTTGCTAATTATGCCTAAGGATTGCTTAGATTTAATTAAGTGCAACTAGGTGGTTAGATTAGTTTAGGACAGTTAAATTAGTGACTTAATGATGCATGTTAGGTGGTTAGACTTAGTCATTAACAAGCAGAAAGCTTCTAATATTTATTGAATGCATCTCGGGATTTTTCTCGACCCTTATCGAGTTTCAATTAGGCATTACAAGCCTAAAGTGGATTTTTAATATTTATTTATTTATCTTTCAAAATTTATTTATTTAATTATTTATTTTTCCGTAAATTCAACCAGTATGGCCAATGACCGGAATTTCGTGCCGATTGTTGTGGTGCAATCCATTTATTTATTTGAGCTCCACATTGTGCTTAATTGAATTGATTGTGCAATTTGAGGAATTATTCCTTAATTGATTAAAATTGAGTGGAATTGAATGATTGATTGGTCAATGGCCGAGTGTGATTATTTAGCATTAATAATGCTTTAATGAGCTGTAAAGAAGAGAAAATTTTGAGAGTGAATTGGGAAAATTCTTGGCTGAGACCAATCAGGTACGATGTAAGTGGACAAACGTGGTTCGATGATTAATAATATCACTGGTGAAAATGGCGCCTTAAGGAACGCACGTTGCTTCCCATTACATATGTCACGTTGGCGAAAACGACGTCAGAGAGAAAGAATGTACATGACTTATAGACGTACGTGGTTCGGTGTGACTTATAGACATTTGTGGTTCGGTGATTAAGGATATCATTGGCGAAAATGGCGCCTTAAAGAACGCACGAGTGCTGTCCATTGCATACCTCACCTTGGTGGAAACAACGCCCTAGAAATGATACGTGATTTGGTGATTGGGACATTACTGGTGAAAACGATGCCTTAAAGAATGCACATGATCAGTGATGGTATGGCAATTGGGGAAAAGACGCCGAGAGAGTACATGTGATTGATGTCTAGGAATGACCTAGAGTTGGTCTGTTTGATATGTAATCGACTAGGTCGATTGATCGTTGTTTTGATATGATGTCGTAAATTGATTGATTGAATGGAAGCGACTGGTGAATGGTTCGATTGAAATGTAATCGACTATGTCGATTTGATCAATGCTTCGATCAGTGATGTGATTACTTGAGTGTCTATTTGATCTGTACTAATATGCAGGTGGAATCTGAGGCTAAGGTAGGTTCTCTAACTCATGTTGTGCATAAGCAGCCTTAAGGTGTATTGGTTTACTAATCGGGTCTTAGAGGGTAGAACTTGCTGAGATGTTGTCTCATTAGCTATTGAATAACCATTTCAGGTCCCTAGATGCAGTAGACTTGGATTTTGAAGATCTCGAAAGTCCGGTGCGATCTGCTGAAGGCTTTAGTTTGACTCTGGAGGATGGTGAAGAGAAAGATGGGGACCCGCAGCTTGTAGAACCCCACTTCTGCTTGTAGACCTTGTTTTTAAAGCGGCTTAATGTGAAGTGAACTTAATAGTTCACCTTGTATATAAGAGTGAAGGTTTGAAATTTAGTCCTACTATTGTATCCTAATGTTTTATTGTCTGGAGATTTTTAATTGCTTCCACATGTGCATATGAAAATGAAAGGGTCGGCGATACGTCTTGGGATATCGCAAATTTTTAATCGACCAAGGTGAGGGATGGGCACGTGCCCGAGGATCGGGGCGTAACAATGTTGGAAGTGATCAACTCCTGGGATGACCCCCTTCCTGAACTTAATGATGAACCTGATCAATTCTGCTAGTTAGGTAGCCCTTCTAGCAATTTTATTGCTGCTTCAACTTGGGATAACCTACGCCCAAGAAGCCTTCCGATTCAGTGGGCTCCTTTCATTTGGAACTCCTCGTTAGTTCCTCGATTTCAATTTTTGCTATAGCTGATTACGAAGAATAGATTACCAACCCAGGTTCTTCTTCTCACCTTTGGTCATATCTCAGCTACGAATTGCAGCTTCTGCTCTTATAGGCCCGACTCGGTAAACCACTTATTTTTTGGATGTCCTATAACTTCTACCTTAGCAATTTTTTAGGCTACTAGATTCAATTTTGCTTGGCGGAACAATTCTTGGTTGGATAATTTGCTCTGGGCGATCAAATATTTATCTGATGCTTCTTTCCATTCTTCTCTTGCTCGGTTCGGATTTGCTGCTATGTGCAATATCATTTGGAAGGAGCAAAATAACATCCTTTTCCAAGGTAGACCGCCCTCCTTCTCAGCCATGAAAAGGCATCTTGAAAGAGTCGTTAAGGACAAAGCATTGTCCTTTCATCACGTCCCTCCCACCTCTACAAATAGAAGACTGCTGCAAAGTTGGTCGCTCAATCCCTCCATCTTGGCGGATTAGCATACCCCAATGGCGGCCCGATTTCTTGAGTAGGGGGTTCTTTAACTATCTCTTGCTTGGAGGTTCTTCATAACTACAAGTTGCTAATGCGGAAGCTCGAATTGGTGTTCTTTGCTCCTTTCTTTGGCGTCTGCAGCATCTTTTCTACCCGTCTTTCAGTGGGTTTCTGGTTTCTTTTGTTTTTGTAGCCTCTTTGTTCTTTGTATCGGGGTAGGCTAGCTGGTACTCCTTGGCCACTATTTAGGCCTCCTTTTCTTTTGCTGTTGCCTGTTTATGCTTTCTTTTACCCTCGACCCCCTTCCACTCACTCTGACTCTCGTCTCTATGAGTGCAAGTTTTGGAATCGAGCTCTTGCTGTATAGCTTTTTATAGTTTTCTGGTTAAAAGTCTATATACTCTTACCTTTACCAAAAAAAGGCAATAAGTAATTAGAAGGTGCATATCTCAACTTTTCAAAAGGATCATTTATTTATAATATATATATATATATATATATATATATATATATATATATATAATTGACTTAAAGAGATAAGAAAACTCACCATTAAAGTTTTATACATGCAAGTAAGTACGAAAACATGACTAATGGTACCGACGCGTATATATGACATTTTAACAAGGCAAAACAATGTTGATTTTTTAATATTTTCATTGAAAAACTAGTTCATTTCAATGAGAAAGAGAAAAATCATGAGTAGAAAAAATGAAAAAGTCAAGTTAGTGAACCGAATTCCTTTTGACCCACAATAAAGTTATTGTTCCAAATCGATGAATTAGAGCAAATTGTTAAGTTTGCACGGATAGAAAACTAAACATATCTCTAAAGTAAAAGTTCGTGCTTGGGCAATTATTTCTTTTTATTTTTTTATTTTGGATGAGCTGAGCCAATAGGATGAATTAAAAGAGTTCCACATTATGAACTTTGTACCATGCACATAACTTACATGCGCTCCAAAAGGTCACCTAAGAGAGTATAATAAATTGCATATGAAAAAAGAAAGTAACAAATCAATCAAAATAATTGGTGCTATTGTGGCACCAAAAAAGTCTTAAACCTATTACTTGATACCAATTTAGTCTTAAACCATTAAATTAGATCAATTTAGTCATAAACATTTTTATATTGATATAAATTTAGTCCATCTAGCTAATTTAGGTTGGAAAGTATTGACGTGGACACCGGCTATCCTCCATGGGATTGCTGGTGTTAACATGGATGTTTTTTTTTATAATTTTTTTGGAATTTTTGCAATTATTTTTTTCCCTTCCTTTTTTTTTTTTTTTTTTTTTGCCTTTTCTTTATGGCCACTAGGACTTGCAATGGTCAGCCTCGTCAAGCTGCATCTGAGCAAGGGGTGGCAAGGTTGTCTTAACTTGAGCAAGGGTTGGCCTCGCTAGATCTAGCACGGGAGCCCTTGCCTAGATGGCAAGCACTTGCCCTTGCTTAGGCACAACCCTGTGAGGCCAGCCCTTGCTGGCCATTGAAAGGGCTAGTGCAAATACCTAGAGGGGGTGAATAGGTGTAATAAAAGTTACTCGCAAGACTTAGTAAATGTAAATTGCCTTTTGAAGATAATTGACTAAGGACATAATCAGCTTTGAATAATTAAATAAAGTTACGAATAAAAGTAAGGAGTTAAGGAAAGAGAATTGGAACACAAAGTTTATAGTAGTTAAGCTTAGATCAAGCTTACGTCCACTCTCTCACGTTAACAGCCCACTAGCTGGATTCTACTATGAATCAAAAGAGATTTTACAACTTGTGATCTTCGACTTTCTCAGTGGAGAGTCTCCACTAGTCTCTCACAAAGCCTCATTATGTGTTTATCTCTTTTGTATACAACTTTTGAGCTCAATGAATGAAAGAGCAAGGAACAAGAAAGTTTAAGACTTTGAAATTTGTCTTTCACGCACTACTTCAAACAATTGGAGAATTCACCTTAAATACGCATCTAGATAAGTCTTCATTTTTCGTCTAGAAACCGTTAGTATAGGCAGACTTTGAATCTTGAGTTTGGCGATCTTCAGACTTTGACAGAGAATCTGGAGTTCTTTAGGCTATAACACTTGAGTTCTTAAGTCTTCAAACTAAACTTTTGGAAACGTTTTGTCGACTTTAAAACAGTAAAGGAGTTTTCTCCAACAATCTCCCCATTTTTTTATGGTGACAAAACTTTCCTACAGATTTGAAAAACTTTTGACTTACAAAACAACACTTATGCAATGCATGATATCTTATAAAAATAAGTTGATTAGGACCTAGATAACATCGATTCTACAACCACAAAAAACATGTTAATCCTGCAAGATAAGATAACTATCCATCCTTAATCAGTATCACAAGCTTAGTTACTGTAGGCATCAAAAGGATTCAAAGTCAAATAGTAGTCAAAAATCCAAAATATATTAGTCCAAAACCAAACCAAAAATACCAAAGTCTAAGCCAAATAAAAAGTCATCAAAATCAAACTAAGCAAAAAGTACTCAAAAAGATAAAGATGAGTCAAGTCAAATTTGCACAACTTCTCCCCATTTATTTTTTGTCAACAGCAAAAAGTGGAGAATGATTTTAAAAGAGTTGGGTAAAAATCATGGTTGCTTGGGGATACGAACGAGCTAGAACTCCCCATAGACTTGACAATCTCCTCAAGCTTCCTTAGAGTCTCCTTCAGTTGCTCCAAATCTTCACCCTTGACAATATCTTGCATTTGATTCTTCAGGGCTTGTAGTTGTTCTTGCAAAGAAACTGAAGTGGACTGGAAAGCTTTCTTGAGGTCCTTTATCTCAAACTCTAAATCATATTGCTATCTTTTCAAATCCAAAAGGATATCCAGCAGTCTTGAAAAGTCTGTTGTTTGTTACGGTAAAAGCACTAGGTCCCGGCCCGAATAAGTTCTATGAGTCTTGAGATTTGAAGGATGGTCGTAGTTCAATCACCATGACTAGGAGTGGATGCCTTAATGTCTGCTTCAGGGTAGTGAGAGGCATACACATCCTCTGGATCTACTGCAGATCTACTAACATCACTAGTAAGAGCAGGTGAAGAAATACCTCTTTTGTTAGCAGCTCCCCCTGTTTGTGTGCCTTTAGGTGGAGAAATTAATTCTTCTTTCTCTTCTTGCTTAGCTTCATCACCCAAGTGATATTTTCCTCTTCCTTCTCCAGCAATTCCACTCCTTGTTTTCTCGGAGTCACTTGACAAGGATATAGCCAATGTAGGCTCAAAATAGTCATCTTGATCCCCTTCTTCCTCTTCTTCTCTTCCTCTCTCCTCTTCCTCTCTTCTTCCTTCCTCTTCCTCTGTTCTCCTCTCTTCTCTTTCTTCATCTCTCTTCTATGTCTCTTCTCTTTCTCTTGTCTCTCTGTCCTTTAGCTCCTGAAAGCTAACAAAACTCTATAAATTTCTTAAGGTAAAGGCGGAGAGAGTGATGTCATCCTCATCTTCTTTGTCCTGCAAGATGAGTGTTCTTCTCTTCTTGATAGGTTCGCTCATTAGTTCCTTACCTTTTCTCTTCTTGGCTGTAGAGTCTTATTTTGCCTTGATAGGGGACTTCTCCTTCATTTGCTCCAAAACCTTGTTTAGCTCCTTCAGACACATAGTTGTAACCATCTTTCGTCCAATCACCATTGGAGCAATGCTTCGAACACATAAATAAACGAGAATATGAATTTTGAAGTGTCTGAAGAGTCATGTGATAAGAGCAAAGTAAGGGAGTTGTCCCTTGTCCTTCACAACTATCCTGTACAAGTGCATGAGGATAGTGTGAGGCAATGAGAACTTGTAACAAATGTTGATGGCGTACATCAACTTCTCTTCCAAGTGAGAGACATTAGTCTTTGACGTTGATTTGGGCCTAATGCAGCTGATCACGATCTTGTGAAGTAAGATATTGAGGCATTCATCCTAGATTTGGAAATCTTGCCTTTAGCAAATCTGTCCCGAACAAGTTCCAGTGTAGCGTGAGCAACCGACACACTGATTGGTTGGAAACTCCCTCTTTCCACCCTAATCACATCAGCCAATGTGTCTACATCGACCACAAATTCTTTGTCCCTAATCGTAAAAGAAAATCTATTCACCTCTAGGAAAGATAGATTTGAATAGAAATAGGCTGTGAGTTCTGGGAAGGCGACAGTCGTCTCAAAGCAAAAACGTTCGAGTTGAAGGAGTGCAAACTTCTCCCTTAGTTTCACTTTCACCGAATCAAGAAAATCAAAGTCCACACTTTTAGGGTACATAACTCCTCGCTTCAGCATTTTTGAGTAAGTCTTCCTCTGATCTTTGGAATGGAATAAACTCGCTCCATTCTCCACAAATACTTGCAGCAACGCCCATCCTAGGCTGAAAATGTGTGAACATCCTTTCATCATCGTCCTTCCCTTTAGGCTAATTAAACGTTCCAAATCGTGGATCACTTGTAAAGTTAGCAAATGTCTTTGCTGCCTACCCTTCAGGCGCAATGCCCATCCTTTTCCATGGATTGCAAGAACAAAGTTTCATTCTTGTAACCCCTCTCTCTCAAGAATTCATCAATAAGAGTCATTGCAGTACCACGATCTTTCAACTTAGAATAAACTTTAAAAAGAACTTTAGGTTTCAGCATTCTTATAGGTTCCACATCTTCCACAATTTCTTCTTCTGGTTATTGCTGTGAAGGATTTTGTGTCCTGTGTTGAGAGGAGTGATGCGGTTGAGAATGTTGTTGCTGACTTTGCTGCTGTTGAGGAAAGTTTTCTTCTTCAATCAGATCGAAGTGCGTAGGACCCTCATGCATATGCTGTGGTCCCCTGCTTGCGATTCTAGAATACTTTCTTTAAGAAGACATTGTCACTTTCTTGGGGAAATTCTTGAAGTTACTCGTGAAAAGGTGAAATCTTTTTGGATTAAACTAGAGAGAAAGTGAGGGCAAGTGCGATTTTTGTATTCTAGGGTTTGTGAGTGAAAATGGAGAAGGTGAAAATCGACAGTATATATATCAAGTGAAACGAGGTTTATGAAATGTCATAAAGGAAAAAATAAAAACCGCATTTTTGAAAATGAAAAACTACCATAAATTCAAAACTCGAAAAAGATAAATTCTAATAATAAAATAGGCAAGTAACGATTCAAAAATCAACGTACCTTTTCTAAAATTCATCCAAAAATAAAATCACATGCATTTTGAAAGGATTAACTTACGTTGTAACTTTTGGTCATTTTGAGTCTCGAACACCTTCAGACTTTACCCGGTAGAAGATATGATGTTAGGTCTAGCGCAAATAGACTCAAATAAGCATTTCTCCAGTTGCTTTATAAATATGTCTGCCAACTAATTCTTTGAGTCAATGAACTAAATCATAATTTCTCCATTTTGAACATGATCTCTAATAAAGTGAGGTTGAATTTCTATATGCTTTACCTTTGAATGAAGAGTTGGATTCTTTGTGAGATTGATGGCGTTGGTATTGTCACATTTGATCTCAATGCATGATTCTTCAATTCCAAAGTCTCTTAACTATAATATTTGAGAGCAGCAATTTCAAAGAGCAACATATTCTGCTTCAGCTGTTGAGAGAGCTATAGTACTGTTTTCTTATAAACCAAGATACCAGCTTGTTGCCAAGCAATTGACATTACCGAAGTACTCTTTCTGTCCACTTTGCATCCTGTTAAATTTGCGTCAATAGCACTCTTTTAAAGCTTTTGGTCTACATTCTTTCCTCCTTCATCTTTATCCAGCTTCGAAGAACTTGACATAGGTGTCTCTGTCTTTTTGTAATTCTCCAATCCAAACTTCTTGATGAGGTCTTTCACATACTTCTCTTGGTGAATGAAAATTCTTTCCTTTAATTATTTAACTTGTAATTCCAGAAAGAAAGTTAACTCACCCATCATGCTCATCTCGAATTCATCCTCCATACATCTAGAGAACTTTCTTTTAACAAAACCATTTTAAGTTAGGAATTTACTTAACCTTTCATACCATGCTTGAGGTGCTTGCTTCAATCCATATAGGGCCTTTTTCAGTCTATTGACTAAGTCTGGCTTTCTTGGATCTTTAAAACCAGGTGGTTGTTCCACATAGACTTCTTCTTGGATGAATCCATTTAGAAATGCACTTTTTACATCCATTTGGAATAACCTGAAATATTTATAGCAAGTAAAAGCAAGTAATAATATAATTGCTTCTAACCTTGCTACGAGTGCATAGGTCTCGTCATAGTCCATCCCTTCTTCATGTGTATATCTTTTGGCCACGAGTTTTGCTTTGTTCCCTGACCACTTTTTCTTTTTTGTCCACTTTGTTCCTAAAATCCCATTTAGTTTCAATAATAGATTTACCTTTAGGTTTAGGAATTAGTTCCCAAACATCGTTGATACTTGAATTGTCTCGAGCTCTTCTTGCATAGCTTCGATCCAGCTTTCATCAGCCAAGGCTTCTTCTACGTTTTGGGTTCAATCTCAAAAATAAGTGCTAAAGCACTAGACTCTTCTCGCCTTTTGGATCTAGTACGAATTCCTCCATCAATGTTGCCAATGATGAGCTCCTTGGAATGACTTGACTTATGCTTCCGGTTGCTAGTTGGTTTGTGAATCTGTTGATCCTCTGCTTTAGTTGAATCTTCTAGTTCATCTTGTTGTTGAGCTTCAGAAGCCTAAACCACTTTTGGGGATGTAGACTTTATAACATATAGAGTAGGTTCAGATTCTTCAAGTTGAGTCGATCCAGTTGATTCTGCATAGAGTCTTGAAACTTGACATTCATAGATTCTTTCACAAACTAAGTCTTCTTATTGAATACTATGTAGGCTTTGCTTGAGGTTGAGTAACTAAGGAAAATTCATTCATCTGATTTTTCTTCAAACTTACCAGTTCGATTATTTGCATTTTTAAAACAAAACACTTACAACCAAACACATAAAAGTAATAAACATTTGACTTCTTCCCTTTAAATACCTCATAAGGAGTTTCTCTAGAATAGGCCTCAAGAATACTGTATTAATAATATAGCAAGCTGTAGAGATTGCTTCAGCCCAAAATCAAGAGGAAATATTACTTTCAATTAAGAGTGTTCTTGCCATCTCCTGCAAAGATCTATTCTTTCTTTCCACTACCCCATTTTGCTTTGGAGTATATAGAGAAGAGAAAACATGCTGAAAGCTAGATTCATCACAAAATTTTTCAAAGTCTTGATTTTCAAACTCACCTTCATGGTTTGTGCTTATGCTTGAAATAGCATAAGCTTTTTTTTCATTCTGAACCTTCTTGGCAAATTTTGAAAAGTAATAGAATGCTTCAAACTTACTTGCCATGAAGTATACTCATATAAAGCAAGAGTAATCATCCACGATTACTAGGCAATATATCTTTCCACTAATGCTTTAAGTTCTAGTTGGTCCAAAGAGATCCATATGTAGAAGCTGCAAAACTCAATTAGTAGAAACTTGATTTATGGGTTTAAAATAACTTTTAACTTATTTTTCTAATACACATGGTGTACATAATTCATACTTTTGATAAGTCAAGTAGGGCAGTCCACGAACAAGCTTCTTGGAGGAGATCTTGGCAATCTACTTCATGTTAACATGGCCAAGCTTTCTATGCCAAAGGTTTGCTTCATTTTGAATTGATATTAGACACTGAGAGCTTTCTGGTTTTATATCTAGAAGATAAATATTCCCACGTCTTCGTTCAGTGAAAGATTGAGAGAGATCTTTACTAGTTCCCGAACAAGTGTCTTCTTGGAAATTAATTTTGAATCCAAAGTGTTGCACAGTTGACTAATGCTGAGAAGATTGTAATTGAAACATTCCACCAAGGAGACATTGTTGATTGTGAGACTTCCAATCTTCACAATTCCACATCCAACAATTCTTCCTTTACCGTTTCCACCAAATGAAACTTTTCCACCATTTATTTGTACAAACTTTATAAAACAACTTGAATCTCGTCACGTGTCTCCGGTAGCCACTATCCAAATACCATTTGATCTTTTTCTTGATAGTGACCTGCAATCATAAAAAGAACTCAAGCTTTCTTTGATACCCACATTTTCTTGACTTCTTCATCTCGAGTCCGAGTCTCGAGTCCGAATTTGAGTCTATTTCGAGTCTAAGTCTGAATTGGCCATTAGACATATATTCCCGTATTCTTCATCACTTTCTTCATATTCAGTATTGCTCCATGTCTCTATTTTGAGAGCCTTTTTGAATTTCTCTGTTTTTCCTTTCTTTTTTTCTTTAGCAAAGGGCGGTTGGGTCTCGATATGCCCATTTTTCTTGCATTCGAAGCAAATCACATCTTTGTTGGTCTCATTATCCTCAGTTGATTTCTTCTAAAATCTTTGAGTGCCATGTTTCTTCCAGTTAAACCTTTTTCCTTTCCTATTCAACTTCCTAAACTTCCTTATCATGAGTGCTAGCTCTTCATCGTCCAAGTCATCTTCTAAATCTGTATCATCATAATCATCGTTAGATTTTAAGACAATTGACTTCTTATCTTTGGGATTTTATTCCTCATTGATTTGCTCTATTCATATGATTTAAGTGTGCCAACCAATTCGTCTATTGAAAGAGGCATGATCCTCTAAGTTTCTCTTATAGAGGTCTTCATGTGATTCCAGTCTTTGGAGAGTCCACGCAGTAATTTATTGACCTTCATCGGTCTTGAGATTGGTTGTCCTTGATATGCTAAGCCATTTATAATCTTTGTGAAACGGCTAAACATGTTAGTGATGGATTCTCCTGGCTTCATACTGTTCGAGTAGGATATTGATTTTTGTTTCTTTAACTCGATCAGTTCATTCATAGATAACGTGCAACCTATCCCAGACTTATTTAGCTATTTCACAAGATGAAATTCTGTTATACTCAATAGGAGATAAAGCACAATATAAGAAATAGATGGCTTTAGCATCAAGAGCTTGTCTCTC
Source organism: Eucalyptus coolabah (assembly GCA_014182585.1). Lineage (NCBI taxonomy): Eukaryota > Viridiplantae > Streptophyta > Magnoliopsida > Myrtales > Myrtaceae > Eucalyptus > Eucalyptus coolabah. The sequence continues at coordinate 35,100,521 of CM024622.1, forward strand.
GGTTATTTCTGTTTGTGTCAATTCTCCAGCATCTACAACTTCCTTCCCTAAGATTGATGTAGCTTTGGGAATGATCCATTTCTCTATCACATCCTATTATAGGGGATCGTTTGATCTCAAGAATGCCTTCATCTTGTTTTTTCAAACATTATATTCCTTTTCATCAAAGTAGGGAGGTCCGGTGTTGCTTTGGCCTTCAACCAAACCTGAAGCCAAAATACTAGCCATAGATCTTTAGCTTAAGAAGTAAAAACACTTCAATACATAAGCACACAAGTTCTGATACCAATTGAAAAGGCTAGTGCAAATACCTAGAGGGGGTGAATAGGTGTAATAAAAGTTTCTCGCAAGACTTAGTAAATGTAAATTGCCTTTTGAAGATAATTGACTAAAGACGTAATCAGCTTTGAATAATTAAATAAAGCTACGAATAAAAGTAAGGAGTCAAGGAAAGAGAATTGGAACACAAGGTTTATAGTTATTCGGCTTAGATCAAGCCTACGTCCACTCTCCCACACTAACAACCCACTAGTTAGATTCCACTATGAATCAAAAGAGATTTTACAACTTGTGATCTTCGACTTTCTTGGTGGAGAGTCTCTACTGGTCCCTCACAAAGCCTCACTATGTGTTTCTCTCCTTTGTATACAACTTTTGAGCTCAATGAATGAAAGAGCAAGGAACAAGAAAGCTTAAGACTTTGAAATTTGTCTTTCATGCACTACTTCGAACAATTAGAGAGTCCACCTTAAATACTCTTTCACGCCTTTACGACCGTTGGCACTTTCCAAATGAATTCTTCCAATCTACCCATTAGATAGAATCAATTAAGGTGATCTCGAGTCGTTAGATAATTTGTGATGAAAGCCCGTCAATCATGTTCGCTCATACGATCAGGATCTTTGGTTTCCATAAGTAGTACCTTCTAAGTTTGCTTGCCTTTCAAAAGATCTTCATATTGGAGTAGATTCCAATAAGAGTAATCAATCATGTAGATGTTATATCCAACCATAAGGTCTTCCAAAAACCATACGACTTGAATCATTGAAGATAATCCCGCATCTAAATAAGTCTTCATTCTTCATCCGGAAACTATCATTGTGGGCAAACTTTGAATCTTAAGTGTAGCGGTCTTGAGACTTTGACAGTAGAGTCTGGAATTCTTCAAACTATAACACTTGAGTTTGGAAGTCTTCATACTAGACTTTTGGAAACATTTTGTCAACTTCAAAACAGTAAATGAGTTTTCTCCAACAGCCATGGCTGTGGCCAATGGCGGCAAAGGCCACCAGACAAAAAGAAAAGGCAAAGAAAAGGGAAGGGGAAAAAATCAAAAAGTATTTTAAAAGTTCAAAAAAATATTAAAATATTATTAAAAATGTCCACATCAGCCGGTGGTCCTACACGGCCATGTAGGGTTGCCCACGTCCACATCGGCAATTTTCAATGTAAATTGGCTAATTAAAATGTTTATGACTGAGTTGGTGTTAATGTAATAGGTTTATAACTTTTTTGGTACTTTTTCCTAGTACGGTGAGCGGTGGGTCAAATGTGGTTGGTGAGATAAACTTGTATTTTGGGCAAAATATTTTTTTCTTTTGTTGCGTTGACCAAAAACGAAGAGGAAACGAAGCAGGCTGTTGAAGGTGATTAAATGAATGGTGACCCGCTTGCGTTGACCAATTTAAGAAGCGATATCGGCATTGATAATTAATCCCAACCCGTTAACAACTACACGTGCACCTCCACAATAAAATGATATAATTATCCACCGAATTTACATTTTGCTGGATAACAATTATGAATATTACAAACAGTATAACCTTATTGTACTTCAATATATGAATATTTATTGGAAAACAAATGATGTTCATTAACATATCGAATGGAATCCGAGGTACCAGGCAGCAGCTTTGAAGCGAATGGGATATAGAGAGGGAAATGGCTGCTTAAATTAGTGGGCATGATGCGTCCCTATTATATTTTCCTCATGTCTTATACCAATACACAGCTTCAGGTTGGTGAAGATGATTAAATGAATGGTGACTCACCTGCATTGACAAAATAAAGGAGCAATATTGCCTTAGTTTTCTCCATTTCGAATTAAATTGCTCCAAATCATACTAATTTTCCGATATGAGATTTCTCTAACAAAACTTGCATAGGGCAAAGAGAAGGAGGAGGATGGCAAGTCTTGTCACCATGAATCGCAATGGGTTTGAATAGGGAGGGATATGAGAGTTTTGTTTTTTGTTGCTTTTTTTTTTTTTCAGAAAGTATGGGATTTTTTAACAAAACTGGTACAATCGATGAGAAGGAGGACAATGGCAAGTCTCGCCATGAATTGCAGTGGGTTGAATAAAGAGGGGTGTGGGAGATTGACTGGGATGTTTCTGCTTAAACTAGTGGGGGCATGATGCTCAGTGAAGATGGGTTCCTATTATATCCTCTACAATCCGTGATTAAGTGCGTTTATGATTAATGAATGATGACGCACCTGCATTGTGCAATTAAGGAAGCAATAGCTTCATCGATAATTTACCCCAGCCCATTAAGCATGATGATTTGGTCTCTTGATTTGGAATTAAACATATTAACTGCCACACACCATACTAATTATTCGATGTGAGACTTCTCTAACATAACTTGCAAGTACATCACATGTGCATCACAAGAAGATGATGTCATATTCACCAAATCTATATTTGCTGGAGATCCATTATGAATATTACAAACAGTGTAATTCATACTGTGCTTCCTTATATGGACATTTATTGGAAGACAAGTGATGTTCATTTATATATCAAATGCGACACGAGGGAGGGTTCAGCGACCTTGGAGCGAAAGCCTCTGTCGGGAAGGAAAAAAATTTAGTGGCAACGTTATAAATGGTTGGAACGAAATGAAACAAGAAAAGAGGGCTAGGGTATAAACTAATACCAGTACGGGGAAGGAGGAGAAGAAGGATGGCAAGTCTCATCACCATTGTTTGTAGTAGGGTTGAATTAAATATTATGGATGAGCAAAACGGACATACCAAATCGAGAACCATTCAGACCAGACTGAACTGGTCAATTGGATTTGATTTTCAGGAGTGTCGGTTCAGTTCTTGGTTTCAAGTGGGGAACAAAACTGAACTAGACCGATTATTTTTTTTTTCCTTTTTTAAATGAGTCATGTATGGCTTCTCTCCTCTTTCAGACTTTTCCTCTTGCCACACTATGCTCATGCTTACTCTCCTCTTTCAGTCTTTCCCTTTTTTTGGATCTCCTTCACCTCTCATGGAGTTCAAGTCATTCTCTCTTTTGAACTTGACTAGTTCCATTGGATCGCTCGAGAGCCGGACCGATCTGATGGGAGAACGGTAATAATTCGAACAATATCGAATCAACGCAGCGGAATAAAATAATCTCCCCTCTTATGTAAACCTAATAGGAATCGATATAGTAGAGTAAAATAAATACCAAGCACACGAACACAAAACGATTTTTTACGTGGAAAACCTCCTCAATGTGAGGAGATAAAAAACCACGGGACCGTAGTCCACCTGAAAAATCTTCACTATCAATAAAATTGTTCTTCTCTAGCAAATACTAGAGGTACATAGCAGCAAACACCTCAAGAACATAATTCTTGGCAATACACATGAACTTCACAAGAGATCAAGGATAAATCTGACCAAAAACGCAGGTTTTGATCAATCCACGAAAAACCTGATGTAGGGAGCTTCAAACGAAAATCAAACCATTCAGATTCGATAAAATTGCGCCACGAACATGCTGACAAAATTTCAGCTCAATCGGACCACGAATCGACCTCCAACGCCAGCTTGATGTAAATCGATATTGCCCCAAACCCCAGATTTTCTGCTTTTCTTTTCTCTTGTTATTATTTCCTTTTCTGCTACTACCTCCTTTTATATAGATAATGAGAAACCCTATTTCCTCATATAACTTATTATATGGGCTCAAGCCCTTTTTAGGCTTGCAACTCATTGGGCTTCCTCCACATAGGAGTGAACCCAGTTAACAAATCTCCCCCTCACGACAATGTGGAGGGATTCACCATCCCCGCTATCAAACGACAATGTTCAAGCTTCTCTCTTGGTAGAGTCTTCGTCATCATATCGGAGCCATTATGATCCGTATGAATTTTCTCGAGTTCCAACAACTTTTCATCTAGAACATCCCTTATCCAATGATATCTAACATCAATATGTTTCGATCTAGAATGAAAAGATGAATTCTTACCAAGATGAATTGCGCTTTGATTATCACAAAATAGCACATACCTCTTTTGCTTGAACCCAAGTTCTTCTAAGAACTTCTTCATCCATAGCATCTCTTTACTAGCTTCAATCACTGCAATAAATTCAGCTTCGGTTGTAGAAAGTGCAACACACTTCTGCAATCTTGACTTCCATGACACAGCTCCACCCGCAAAAGAAATCAAATAACCAAGTAGATTCACGAGTATCAATATCTCCCGCCAAGTCGGAATCTATGTATCCAACTAACTCAAGTTTCCCGGTCCCGAAACCGAGTTTCAAATTTGAAGTTCCCGAAGATACCTCATAATCCACTTCACCGCATTCCAAAGTGCTCTCGCCTGGATTTGACAAATAGCGACTAACAACGCCAACCGCATGCGCCAAGTCCGGGCGTGTACATACCATCGCATACATTAAGCTTCCTACAGCTGAAGCATATAGAACACTTTCCATATCTTTCTTTTCTTTATCGTTGTAGGACTTTGCATCATATTTAACTTAAAGTAGGTAGCAAGAGGAGTACTAACCACTTTAGCCTTGTCCATGTAAAATTTCTGAAGGATCTTCTCGATATATTTCTCTTGCGATAAAAATAACTTCTTAGCATCTCTATCTCGGGTAATTCTAATGCCAAGAATCTGCTTTGCCGAGCCCAAGTCTTTCATGGCAAAAGACTTGTTCAACTGTTTCTTCAACAACTCAATTCTTGAAGCATTCCTACCAACAATCAGCATATCATCAACATAAAGCAAGAGAATAATAAAGTCACCATCAGAAAATCTTTAGACAAACACACAGTTATCCGAGGAAGTCTTCTTATAGCCCCTGTTCTATCATAACCGACGCAAATTTCTTATACCCTTTGTCTCGGTGCTTGTTTTAGGCCATAGAGACTTTTCTTCAATTTGCACACATAATCCTCTTTTCCTTTCACTTTGAAACCCTCAGGTTGTTCCATGTATATCTCTTCCTCCAAGTCACCATGTAGGAAGGCTGTTTTAACATCCATTTGCTCAATTTCTAAATCTAAGCTAGCTGCCAAGCCTAGTACCACACGGATAGAAGACATTTTTACTACCGGAGAAAATATATCATCAAAATCAATACCCTTTTTCGACCGAATCCCTTAACAACCAATCTAGCTTTGTACCGTGGTTGTAAAGTATGTTCATCTTGCTTCAACCTATATACCCACTTGTTCTTCAAAGCTCTTTTACCTTTAGGTAACTTCACCAACTCAAAAGTATGATTATCATAAAGTGACTGCATCTCATCTTGCATAGCATCGAACCAATTGCTTTTGTACTCATCTTCAATTGCTTCTGCATAACACTCTGGTTCACCTGCATCAGTCAATAATACATACTCATCTTCGAATACCTAGTGGAAGGTCGTCGAGTCTCTAATGGATCTCGGACCGGAACATCCAAAGTGGAACATCTAATTGAGCCTCGGTTCAGAATAGTATTATCTATCTCAACATGTTCGGGAACATGTGTATTATTTGAAACATTGACTTCCCTGCTCTTCATCAACCCGTGTAGGGATATTTGTAAGAGGAACTGGATCTAAATCAACCAGATTATCACTAACCTGTGGTGCTGAAATCATCTTTGATTTCTCAATATCCTCTATTGTTTGATCTTCCATAAACACAACGTCTCTGCTTCTAACAATTTTCTTTTCAAATGGATCATAAAATTTGTAGCCAAGCATATCCTGTCCATAACCAATAAATATGCACTGTCGTGTTTTCACATCAAGTTTAGACCTCTCATCTTTGGGAACATGCACAAATGCTTGCACCCAAATACACGCAAATAATCATAAGAAACTTCTTTGCCTGTCCAAACTCTATTAGGAACATCAAACTCTAAAGGAACGCATGGAGTAAGATTTAATATATGCACAACCGTACTTAAAGCCTCACCCCAAAAGGATCCAGTAGCTTTGACTGTGAAAGTAAGCATCTTACCCTTTCAACCAAGTGTTCTGTTCATTCTCTCAGCTAAGCCATTTAACCGAGGCGTCTTGGGAGGTGTCTTTTGATGTCGAATACCTTGTTGTCGCAGTATTCATCAAAAGGTCCAATATACTCTCCCCGTTATCGTTCCGATACATTTCAATTTCTTTCCGGTCTGTCTCTCAATTGAAGCCCGAAATTGCTTAAAAGCATCTAACACTTGATTTTTAGTTTTCAAGGTATAAATCCAAATTTTCCTTGAAAAGTCATCTATAAAAGTAACAAAATAAAGAGAGCCACCAAGTGATTTTGTTTTCATAGGACCGTAAACATCAGAATGCACTAAATCCAATATACTTGACTTTCTTGAAGGAGGGGTGCTTTTAAATGCAACTCTGTTCTGTTTTCCTGCTAAACAATGAGCACACTTCTTTAGCACTGAACTTTTCAATCCTAAAAGGAGCTTCTTCTTGGTCAATATTGACAAACCCTTCTCACTGATGTGACTGAGCCTCTTATGCCATAACTCGGCTGCATCTTCGCTATCTACTGCATTAATTTTGTCTGTAGACAACTTTGCCTGCATAATGTATAACGCATAATATTTTTCACCTCTAGCCACAACAAGAGAACCTTTGGTAAGTTTCCATTGACCATTATGAAGGTGCTGCAATACCCCTCATCATCCAACTTGCCTGTAGAAATCAAATTCAAGCGGATATCGGTATATGTTTAACATTATTCAATACTAACCTTGTGCAATTGCTGGTTTCTAGGCACACATCGCTGATGCCTACAGCTTGAGCTAGTCCATTGTTTCCCATCTTCATAGATCACCTGACCTGTATGATGTAAAGAAATCTCTACGAGACGTAGCATGAACGGATGCACCACTATCAATTACCCAACTGGTCTCATGAGAAACAAAATTCACCACATCACCATCAAAAATAGTGAGAAAGTCTTCTTTAAGTGCAGCAACACGATTGTCATCACTATCATCATCACTTTTCTTCTCTTTACCTTTCTCCTTTTGTTTATCCCTTTTAACCTGGCGACAAAACCTCTGAATATGTCCCTTCGATGGCAATAATGGCACTCAACATTAGCAAATTTATTATACTTACCTCTCTTTTGTCTCGACTTTTATCTCTATTTCTCGGACCTCGAGACTCACTTCTCCCCTTTTCTCAACAACCAAGGCATCAGAATGTGAAGAGGATGATCCCCGTGTCTTCCTTCTCATCTCTTCATTCAAAATACTACTCTTGGCTAAATCCATGGTAATCGTACCATCCGGGGCAGAGTTAGACAAAGATGTTCGAAACGTCTCCCATGAGTCCGGCAAAGTACCAAGCAACCATAATGCTTGTATCTCATCATCAAACTTGATTCGCATCGCAGCCAACTGATTTATAATTCCTTGAAAAGAATTTAAATGATCAGTCAAACGAGTACCATCATGATATCTCAGAGCCATCATCTGTTTTATCAAAAATAACTTATTATTCCCAGTCTTTCGAGCATATAACTGTTCGAGCTTATCCCATAAACTGTGTGCATGTGTTTCCTCAATAATATGGTTCAAAACATTATCATCTACCCACTGCCTGATATAACCACACACTTGACGATGAAATGACCTCCAACGCCAGCTTGATGTAAATCAGATATTGCCCCAAACCCCAGATTTTCTGCTTTCTCTTTTTCTCTTGTTACTATTTCCTTTTCTGCTGCTACCTCCTTTTATATAGATAATGAGAAACCCTATTTCCTCATATAACTTATTATATGGGCTCAAGCTCTTTTTAGGCTTGCAACTCATTGGGCTTCCTCCACATAGGAGTGAACCCAGTTAACACGATCACCCCTATTAAATATAAATGATGATACGTGCATTGACTAGAAGTGAAGATAAGTGATTGGATGGGATGATGAGCCCGCAAGTAAAAGTAAAGATAATAAAAAGTTCCTTTCTTCTTCTTCTTCTTCTTTTGAGCTTATGTTCTCGTTGCACGAGAAAATAGAGCCCGTTATAATATAACTCCTATTCTTCGCCGATTTCTTCTCTGACCAATACAGAAGAAACTCAGGCTTGGATAAAGCATGAAAAGCCAATGTAAAGAGAAGTTGTTGCAAATAAACCATTGAATACATGACACGTGTGTCTGAATATATGTTACTACGCATGCCTCCCATTCCTAGGGTAATTGTTTTAGTTCCTTTCTCGATGGAATGCCCCAGTAAATGGATTGAATCCCCATAATGTGTCGAAAACGTCAAGCGCAAGCGTTTCGTCAACAAGTCTCACCAAGAAAAGGGAAAAAAAGGCCGTGTTCAACCTGTGTGTGATGGATGAGCTCATAAGGCTATCATTCGTTTCTCTTTAGTCTGTCCCACACACAATTAGAGCCTATATCCTGGTGAGGCTTAGATGAAGAATTGAAAAAGCGGGAGGAGCAATTTATCTGCGAATGGCCTTTGGCTTTTGCCTACTCATGAACACCAATGAATGAGAACAAAGCTCGCTATAAAGGTTCACTTCCACAAACAAATAGTACTTAAACCTATTCAAACTTTTGCTTTTTGATGATTAATTCTGCCTTTCTTATTATTCTCTTTCTTTTATTAAGTAGATGAATTACCTAACTTTTTACTTCCTCAGGTCAGTTGTTTTTTTTTTTTTTTTTTTTAATTTCTTATTAAATACATTGATTTCGGAGAAGAATCTCTTGAACAATTATCCCAAGGGCCAAGGAGCAAGAGAAAAGAAATTAGCCAAAGGGCCCAGTTCAAATCTGTCATGAAATCGAAATAGCTTGTCCTAAATTACTAGGACATGAAAACATAAAGAAATCAACCACCCTTCAATAGAAAAATTTTAGTACTACAAGGAGAGAACAGTTTCAAAAAGCCACAAATGAAAGATTTGAGTTGAATATTTTACGTGAATTATTCATGTGTGTCGCGACCTACCCTCGGAGGGAGGGAACAGGTTTAGGGGTATTGCCTAAAAGGAGGGCTTAAGGCCCATGATTAGGCGCGGGTTCTCCCAAGCCCATACCCCGCCTGACATTGGGATATTATTTAAGAATTTTGCACAAAAGGAGTCGCCACTAGCCTATTGGGGTCGGCTAGAAACCAAGTGAGACATAGGAGTGTACCTCACTTCTTATGCAACTAGAGAATCTAGGGTCGGGGACTTGATTATACTAATTGACTAATTAGTGCTATTTTGGTACCTAATCTAGTTCATTTTAACAAAATGATTTTCATTAGGCAGTTTGGATTGATTTCATACATATCTACTAATATAGGAGATGAGCATACGGGTGCGCAATCAATAAAGTAATAATTATAACTACTAGGATCCTATTTGCCCTAAAATTGAATATATGCAAATTAAACACAAAACACGCCAATTAAACATGCGATAAAAACAATATACAAGAAAATGAAGGCTTAATTACACTAAAGCAGCAATACATAGGAATTCCTAACCAAACCCCATTATTTTTGGATTTTCGAAATTTTTTGTTTTTTTTTTGTTTTGTTTTTGTTTTTTATTAATTTATTAATTTTTTAATTAATTTTTAAAAAAAAAAAGAAAGTTGAATTTTTAATGTTTTCTGAGTTTTTTTTGAAATTTCGGAAAATTTTTTGAATTTTTTGAATTTTTATCATTTTTTCAAAATTTTTGATTTTTATAATTAATTTTTGAATTTTTTTAATTTTTAATATATATTTAATATTTAATATTATTATACTTCAATAAAATGGATTCGGACCAGGTAAACCCAATCTGGCCCATGGACCCAACCCAAACCCGGATCCAACACTTTTGGATTTTTTTAAAAATCAAATTAAAAAAAAAAAAAAGATCCTTTCGATTGTCTTTTCTCACCGCATACTCCCCTTCGCGATTCCTCCTCCCCAAGACCAACTTTTCCTTTCTCTTTTTTTCTAATATTTTGTTTTACTTTTTCATTTTTTTCATACTTTTCTTTTTCTCTTTCTTTTATTCTTTTTTTTTTTTTTTTTTTGGGTCTTCTTCTCCTTCGTGCTTGCCCCCGCACACCTTCAACCCTCCCGAAGAGGGCCTTCTCCTTCCTCACGACATTCCTCACCAAAATTCGTTTCTTTACCAAGAATAATTTGAACAACAACAATAACCAAAGCACTTAGCATCCTTTCTAATACCAAACCACCCCGACGCAAATAAACGCCGGCCATCTAACTCCGAGGGTTGCTACACCATTTTCGGATGCAAACACCCACAGCTCACACACACATGATTACTTCATGAAAATCGCATGAGATCATGATGAAAACATGAGAGACAGACATGATCCAACATATATACGAACAAGCGCAAATTAAACCGAGTTTGAACGCGTGCGTGCGAATCGGTTTTTCTCTATTCCTCTGTTCTCTGGTTTTTTGTCGATCGTTCGGCCCTGCGTGCGTGCGAATCAGCTCCCCTCAACCAGCCCACTTTGCCAGCCGGCTTTGCCCTCCCTTCCTCATTCCAACGCCCGCCTGCCCCGCGAGATGATGCTGTCTCCTCTGCCCTCTACCCCTGCTTTCAGCTTCGCCATTTCCCCACGCGAACGGCTACTTTCTACTTTCGTCGTCGCTGATTCCCTACGCAGCGCAGGACACCGAGGGAGAAGACAACGGGGTGGGCTGGGCCGGAGGGAAGAAGAGGGCTGGGCCATGCGAGGGGAAAAGAAGAAAAGAAAAAAGAAAAAGGAAGGGGGAGGGTTTGAGCCCAGGCCCATGCGGGATGAAAATAAAAGGAAAAGGGTCCGGGTCGGGCCAAGGCCGGATCCGGCCCGACCTGCACCCGCATAGCTTTGCTCCCTTTTTTTTTTTTTTAGAGGAAATTAATAATAATAATAATAATAATAATAATAATAATAATAATAATAATAATAATAATAATAATAATAATAAATGATTTTGATTTTGATTAAAAAAATTAATTTGATTTTGATTTGATTTTGATTTTGATTGATTTTTTTTTATACTACTTGAAAGATAAAAATTAGGTGTCAACAGTGGCCCTCTTTGAATGTAGTCTCGAAGAAACTACAATCAAAGACGGAAGACACCTAAATTATTTCGATGATATAACGACCCTAGGTGTGTAAGCACGCATCGGGTTGATGGAAAATGACTCATAACTATTGGAAACGCATCTTGTCAATAAGATGAAGAAAGACTCCGGGTTACGTAAGAACGCCGTGTCATAGGAAGAAGGACTCCGGGCTACAAAGCTCTTTGGGTTACAAAACTCACCGTGTCATAAGAAGGACTCCGGGCTACAAAGCTCTCCGGCTACAAAAGCTCTCGGGCTACAAAGCTCACCGTGTCATAAGAAGAAGGACTTCGGGCTACAAAAGCTCTCCGGGCTACAAAGCTCACCGTGTCATAAGAAGGACTCCGGGCTACAAAGCTCTCCGGGCTACAAAGCTCACCATGTCATAAGAAGAAGGACTCCGGGTTACAAAGCTCTCCGGGTTATAAAAGCTCTCTAGGCTACAAAGCTCACCGTGTCATAAGAAGGACTCCGGGCTACAAAGCTCTCCGGGCTACCAAGCTCACCGTGTCATAAAAAGAAAAAGAGGAATGAGGTCTCTCCGTGTAACAACAGGTTTCGACCGAGTTGAAAATGCATGATTTGAGGGGAACCAATGAACCTTTGTAAATAACATGATTTAAGGCTGACCATGAACTTTTTGAAAAAATTGCAGTTTAAAAATAGACTCATGAACATTCTAAAAGTGTGGTTTAAGGATAGACCCACGAACCTTGTGGTTTAAGGATAGACCCACGAACCGTGTGGTTTAAGGATAGACTCACGAACCTTGTGAAAACTGCATGGCTTTACAGAGGAATCCTGTCAAACTCAACTTGAGGAAATGCCATTAGGGACGTCATCAAAAGACGTATTGACAATATTACAGCATTAATCGAACAAGTTAATCAAGCTAAGTTCGACTGCTTTAAAGAAAACATTCGATGTCAATTAGCATCATGTAGCGCAAAATTGTCATCTTGCTCAGGGATGTATCATTAATCATCAAATTCTCCAGGAGACAAGTTTTTATCAAAACGATTTTTACTCGTGGAAAAAAGTTCATTAAGCATGCCAAACTAGGGCTCCTTAATTAGAAAGGACTTTTCACACACTCTCGATAACATAGCTGCTTGATCCCATCTATTTGCATGGGAAGTAACTGATTGCAGAGGGTATCTCACATAACCCATGTCAAAGGCTTTCGAAACATTCGCAATGAGCACAAGTTGATCGATAAAAAAAAAAAAAGTCTTTTGAAAGGGCTACAAATATAGGCTCGACTATAGCATACATAAAGGAATTGTTGCTTTGAGGCCAATAAAGGAAAATTGGTCATTATCTTCATCGACTTTACAAGTTGAGAGCTTGGAAGATGAGGCAAGATAGAATTACTTCCACTCCTTCAAGTAGTAGCTTCTTTGTGGTATTCTCATTTTCACTCAAATCATCCCAATCGAAGAGGCTTTGGAAAAGGGTTATAATGCTAGCTCAGGAGAGGCTCGAAAGGCTTAAAATTTTCAATAGGGTATTTAAGAGTCGCTGATCATCATGACATCATGACCAAGTCAGTTGATCTTTCCAAATCATTTGGTTTTTGAAATACAACGCATTTTGAAAGTCCCTTGATTAATCATTTCTGCATGGGAGGTTTGCCCCTTTTTCTATCTTTCTTTGCACTTGCAAAAGTTTTTTTTTTTTTTGAGCACTTGGACTGTGGTAATTTTTCACATAAGATGCAGTCTTTTGGCTCTTTTTCTTGACGGGCATTGGCCCCGCTTTTATCAGGCACGCTGCTTTTTTCATGCCCCCTTAATTTGTCGAACTTTTTACTCTGTGACCTTTTGGAGCTCTTACGACTTTCGAGATGCTTTTCTCGCTTTCTTGTAAACGTTAATCGTATTTGGTCAATTCTTATGCCTTGCTCCAGTGAAGGGAGATGATCACCGCTCAGGGGTTTAGAAATGAACAATCAGGCTCAAATTGGTTAAAGCAACGGGTATCAATGTTTGGATAGAGAAAGAAATGCTCTTCTTCACATCGGGATGAGTTATGCTCTGATGAGAATTCCTCTGAAGCTATCACCAGAAGATTGATGCAAGTGAAAATAATAGAATCTTTCTCAATATTTCGCTCTGCAACACGACCGTAACCTCCTATGCTGCCCCCATGTAGGGTTGTCCTCGACAGGGCATTTTGAATGATCATCTTTGCTCTGCCCAAAGGGGTAGTAAGAGATTAGTGTAATACTTGGGGTTGGTAAAGAAAATGCCTTTATCATTTCGATCTTTGTACTCAATGTGAATGAATCATCCGTCCTAAGAGAATGTCGCTTTTACTCAATTCTCAAAAGTGTTTGAAGGATGTGTTTGAAAATGGCTTGCCTTTCTTCATCCTAAGCACTTCTTGTTTGACATGGTTAATGTTTCACCTTTTTACCCGAATAAAATCATTTTGACGAGCCCCTTCTCGAGGGTCATTGATACGAAGCACGCATAGTTGCACCAAAATAGATCATACGAATGATGCCACGTTTTGTTTTGTTTTTTTTTTGGTATCGCGTCTTGCCTCTCATTTAGGAAAAAGAGATATTCAACCGTTCGTGTGGAGACTTGATGGATCCTTGAAGTAACTCTTCCCTCCACCATTTCCTCATCGAACGGCAAGGTGCCTAAAACACAAATAGATATGCGTGTATGTGACATATGTCTAATATCTATGATGTATGTATAATGCCATGAGACTCAGATTGTGCATGAAGTGGCTCCTTGACCTTGATTTCAATCATGGAAAGTATTTCTTGATTGCATCAGTGTTTACAGGTCTAGGTAATTCACTACCATCCATTTCAGTTAAAATCAAAGCACCACCAGGCAGAATCTTCTTAATGACATACGGCCCTTCGTAGTTCGGGGTGAACTTTCCACAAGGGTCTGCTATCATTGGAAGCACTTTCCTCAAGCACAGATCATTGACCTCAAAGTGTCTGGGACGCACCCTTCGATTGAAGGCTTTTGCGACTCGTCTCTGATAGCATTGTCCATGACATACAGCTTGCAATCTCTTCTCATCGATCATGTTTAACTGCTCATGCCTCTATTGCATCCACTCAGTCTCATTGAGCATAGATCGGGAAAGGACCCTTAGAGAAGGGACTTCGACTTCAATAGGCAAGACTGCCTTCATCCCATACACGAGTGAAAAAGGAGTTGCCCTTGCGGTGGTGCGGATAGAAGTTCGATACACCATTAGCGCGTAAGGGAGTCTATCGTGCCAATCACGATAATTTTCGGCAGTCTTCGATAGGATTTTCTTTATGTTCTTGTTCGCCGCCTCCACTGCTCCATTCATCTGAGGACGATACGGTGACGAGTTCAAATGCTTAATTCGAAACTCACTAAATAATCCATCTATGACTTTGTTGTTCAAATTAGTGCCATTGTCAGTAATGATTGCCTCCGGCATCTCATAGCGAGCGACAATGTCGCGACGAATGAACTTCGCCACATTCTTGGCAAGTAACATTAACATATGAATTGGCCTTGATCCACTTGGTAAAATAGTTTATCGCCACCAGGATAAATCGATGCCCATTTGAAGCTTTGGCGTTAATGGGCCCAATCACGTCAATTCCCCACATTGAAAAGGGCCAAGGTTGAGACATTTGGTGAAGTTCATTTGGAGGGGCATTTATCCTATCTCTATAGATCGCACTGGTGACACCGTCGTACGTGCTGAATGTAGTCGGACTCCATGGTCAGCCAATAATAACCGAGTCGCATGATCTTTCTCACCAAGAAGTGTCCATTTATATGGGCGCCACACTCCCCTTCATGTATCTCCTTCATCAAACGGTCGGCTTCTTTAGCGTCGACACACCTTAGCAATGTTGAGTCGAAGGACCTTTTGTAGATGACATCTTCACTGGCGAAGAATTTCGATGCTAACTTTATTAAATGCTTTCTATTTGCTGCTTCACTTCCTTCGGGAAATTCACCATTCTGCAGATACTTCAAGATGTCGTGATACCAAGGCTGTCTGTCC
Organism: Eucalyptus coolabah; assembly: GCA_014182585.1. Lineage (NCBI taxonomy): Eukaryota > Viridiplantae > Streptophyta > Magnoliopsida > Myrtales > Myrtaceae > Eucalyptus > Eucalyptus coolabah. The sequence continues at coordinate 35,115,878 of CM024622.1, forward strand.
GATTCTCTTCAATCGTCATGTAATAAGCTGGGCGCCTAAAGATTTCAATTCTTAATGGTTCAATGTCCAAGCCTCTAGCTACTTGTAACATTGAAGACAATGTAGCTAGAGCATCAGCAAACTGATTTTGAGACCTTGGCAAGTATTCAAATTCTATTTCTTGGAATTCTTCCATCAATTCCCCCAGGAACTCATGATACGGAATCAATTTAGAATCCTGTGTTCACCATTCGCCTTTAGTCTATAAGATGATAAGGGCTGAATCACCATAAACTTGCATCTTTCGGATCTTCATGTCAATAGTAGCTTGGAGACCAAGAATGCACGCTTCATATTCGGCAATATTATTCGTGCAAGGGAACGTCAATTTAGCGGCAATAGGGTAGTGCTGACCGTCTGGGGAGATAAGAATTGCCCCGGTACCCGACCCAACTAAATTAACTGCACCATCGAAGTACATCGTCCATTTGTCACTTGATACAAGTAAAATTTGCTCCTCTGCATCACTATCCTCATCAGATGTCCTGGACCTCTTGGGACTTACTGCCAACATGTCTGCTATAGCGCGACCTTTAACGGACTTTTACCCCAAGTTCTGAACGTCAAACTTTGAAATTAAGATTTGCCACTTGGCCAACTTGCCAACCAGTGCCAGCTTCTCCAGGAGGTACCTGATGGGATCATTTTTGGTCACCAACAGGATTCGGTGATGGAGTGTGTATTGCTGCAGCCTGTGTAAGACCCAAATCAAGGCTACACAAGTTCTCTCAACTTCTGTGTAGTTCATCTCGGAAACAGTAAACTTCTTGCTCAAGTAATATATCGCGCATTCTCTCCCGTCATTTGGTCTTTTCTGTGCTAACATGGCTCCCAATGATTCGTCATGTATAGTCAAGTACAAAATGAGAGGAATTTTAGGGAGAGGGGGTACTAAGACTGGTGCGTGAGTGAGATAGTGTTTTATCTTCTCGAAGGCACCCTGACACTCGATATCACACTCAATCTTTGCATTCTTTTTCAGGAGCTTGAAGAATGGCTTCGCTGTTTCAAACAATTGACAGATGAACCTCACCATATAATTGAGCCGCCACATCAGGCTGCGGACTTCCCTGGTGGTGGTCAAGGATCGTAAATCACAGATGGCCTTAACCTTTGACGGATCAATCTCTATGCCCTTGTTACTAACCATGAACCCTAACAACTTCCCCGATCTTGTCCCAAAAATGCATTTTGCGGGATTAAGACGTAACTTGAATTTCCGAAAACGTTTGAACAATTTTTGCAAGACTCCAACATGGTCCTCACCTTGTCTTGACTTTGCAATTATATCATCCACATATACCTCAATCTCCTTGTGCATCATGTCATGAAACAACGTGACCATGGCTCTTTGATACGTTGCCTCAGCATTCTTTAGACCGAAAGGCATCACTTTGTAGCAGAAAGTTCCCCAAGGAGTTATAAATGATGTTTTGCTCCTATCCTCCTCCTTCATATGAATTTGATTATATCCAGAAAAACCGTCCATGAAGGAGAATAACTCAAATCCCGTTGTGTTGTCAACCAAGACATCGATATGCGGGAGTGAAAAATCGTCTTTGGGGCTTGCTCGATTTAGGTCACGATAGTCAACACATACCCTGATTTGCCCATCTTTCTTCATTACTGGCATGATATTTGCTACCCAATCAGGATAACGTGTCACTTCAATAAAATCTACTTTCAGCAGCTTCATTACTTCTTCTTCGATCTTCTTGGACAACTCTAGTTTAGTTCTATTGAGTCTTTGCTTCTTGGGTGGCATATCAGGAATCTGTTGGCAAAGCATGCTCCACAATTTCGGGGTCCAATCCCGGCATGTCGGCATATGTCCAGGCGAACACATCTTGATATTCTTTCAAAAGATTAGTCATCTTTTTCGCCTCTGACTCTAAGAGACATGCCCCAATCCTTACTTCCCTAACATTCTCTGCATCACTTAAATTTATGATGATTGCTCGCTCTTCTATCAATGGCTTCAATCCTTCATGTCGATTCCATTCGCATTCAATCCCCTTCTGATCATCGTCGTCGGTGTCGTCGGAACTTGAGAGACCTTCTTCATGCACGTCCGAGTCATATGCGTCCTTATTATGATTATGCATAATGTAATGCCTGAGATGCAATAAAATGAGTTAGAGCAATGTCGACAATAAAAATGATGCATGTCATTTTTCGAAGAATTTTTTAAGTATGTTTGTAAAAGTTTCAAGAACTCATCCTCATATCCTCAGATTTCCTCGTCCTTGCAAGGCAGTCAAATAAGGGAGCATGTGGAGACTTAGGCCTCAGTGACCATCATAGGACTAGTTTGATGTGCCTCCACATGTCCTTAATAAAACATGTGTCTATTTTATTGAATGAGGAAAGATAAGGCCGTATTTTAACACACACCACCCAAGACCAACGCCTCAAGATCGGGGTTGACCATAGTTCACATTACAAATGACATAAACGGGAAATGAAGAAAGAAAAACTACAAGATCCCACGTAGGGGAGAAGCCATAAAACAAAAGACTAGGCTAGACGAGAACCGTCCTACTTTAAAGGGACAACCATGACTTCAGAGGACTCAGCTTCCTCGCATGCCAGGATGGTGCATATGACGTCTTCCTCGAATAGCTCAGTCGCACCATAAATGTCCCCCTCTTCCTTGAATAACATCCTTGGAGGTCCTGGAAACATTTCTTCCAACAACGGATGAAATGGGCCTTGATCGTCCTCACCTCCTCGGTTTGGGCAATACGTTCACTCCAATCTCTATACCCACATCGGCCTCCTCGGGCATTTCAGCCTCTCTGCTTTCCACGGCCCCCTCGGTTGCCACGACCACCTTGCTCACTACGACCTTCTCGCCCCTCAATATATCCTAGGCCTCTCCTCTTCGAGTTTTTATGAGCTTCAATGGGCTTTCGCACACCCTGACTGTGTGATCCAAGGCCCTCTCTAGGATTATACCCGCTTGCCAGCTTAATCTTTCCCACAACTATGGCCGGCTTAGACAATTTAGGAGCCTTTGTGAAGGACCCTACAGGCACATGGACCATGGATACCAGCTCAAGGGTTTGAAAGCTGGATTCCTCGGTACACTTTGGCTCCACATAGGGGATGGCTGTCTCGTGATAGATCTTGAAGTTGGATTCTCCATGGACCGTGATAAGCCTGTTGTCCACCACAAATCGTACCTTCTGATGGAGGCTGGAGGCAACAGCACCTGCTGTGTGGATCCATGGCCTCCCTAGCTGAAAATTAAAAGCACTTGGTATATTTAACACTTGGAACACGGCTTGGAAAAGTACAGGGCCAATCAGCAACTCAAGTTCAATTTCCCCTATCACCTCCTTCTTCATCCCGTCAAAAGCCTGCACAGTCGACTTGCCAATATGAATTCTCCCAAGATCAATGCCAAGACGGTGGAGAGTAGCCAACGGGCATATATTGAGTGTCGAACCGTTATCGATCAATACTCTGCAAACAAGAGTGCTTTCATGTTTCACCAAGATGTGTAGCGCTTTGGTATGATTAGGACCATCGGGAGGGAGATCTTCATCGGTAAAGGAATTTGGTCTTTTAGTAGAACGGCCCTAACAAACTCCTCCAATTGGACTTCATTGATTGATTTCGCACATGTACCTCATTAAGGACTTTCAGCAATATGTCCCTATGCTTGTTGGAAGATTTGAATAATTTCAGGAGGGAGATTTGAGCTGGCAACTTTCGAAGTTGATCCACCATGTTGAACTCACTGGATTTTACTACAGCCAAAAATTACTTTGCCTCCTCCTTGGTCACGGCCTTCTTTTCTACTCCCTTATCAGGTGCGTAACAGCGGCCTGATTGCGTGACAGTATCTACCTCATTTATTCCATAACCCCAAGGTACAGCTTTGGGATCGAATTTGGGAGGATACTCCAGCATTATCACTCCATCTTTCTCTTGGGGAGGCAATTCAATCGTAACCGGCGTTGCGTTCCCTCCCGTGACTTTGATTGTCGACATCTCCTCAACCATAAGATCGATCACCATGGGTTCAACGATTCCCATCTCAATATTGTCAGCGGGCTCTTCATCGATAGTTCAATTACTATTGGGGTTATCATAGCTATCACTCCTTCCTCGTATAAAGCTGGGGTCTTCGAAATTCCAAGCATAACCTTCCTCGCTCGAGACATACCAACAAAGTTGCAGAAAGATGAGCAGAATGACGATGGCATTATCACAGTTACAACCCTCTCTTCCTCTTCTCCGCGTCGGATTACCCCCATGACTACCATCCTGCGTACGCGGTTCAGTTTTTCTTCTAGGGTCACATCCTCCTGACCTCCATAGTATCCCGCTAGCACTAGGGACTCATACAGCTGGGAAGCATCCACCACTAGAGGCTGTTGACTCGCCCACGTGTCCTCGGAAATTGAGTTAACTCCCTTCATGATTTAGTAGGGGGTTCTGCTGCACGTTAGGCTGAGCCTTCCCGAAAGTCAAGATCTTCTTGTCTAGAAGCTGTTGAATTTTGTATCTCAGCACATTGCAATTATCTACATCATGCCCCATTTCTCCCATATGGTATTCACAGGTCTTGGTCATATTGAAATCGGCGAACATCGGGGGATTGTCTCTTGGCACCTCCTTCGCAACCATCATCTTTTCAAGGAGCATGGGCAACAGCTTTGACAGCGGGCGTGGTAGTAGGGAAAATTCCTTTCGAAAGGGCCTCTTACTGTTATCATATGCTCGTGATGAGCTACCTTGAACCATCATAGGCTTGTGCGCGGGTGTTGCGGACAGTTGAGGGAAATGCGGCCCTTGCACAAGCGCTACTTCAACTGCGGCCTCCTTATCTTTTCTTGCTGGGAATTTCTTCGTGCATCCGGTTGAAATCTTTCCCTCAACCATTGCCCATTCAACTCCTTCACCTACCTCAACTAGCTGTGAAAATGTCTGGCAATCCGAGAACACTAACCCTTGGAAATATTCAGAGGGCAATGTCTTGAGGAACAGTTGCTTCATCTCCCTCTCATTCAAGGCCGGCTTCACTTGTGAGGCCATAGTCCTCCATCTTTGCGCAAAGGCTTTGAACGACTCATTCCTCTTCTTCTCGATGCGAGTCAACTCTTCCCTCGTGGGGGCGAGCTCAGTGTTAAACCGGTATTGCTGCAAGAACTCATTAGTTAAATCGTCCCAACTAGTGAATTCTTCAATGTCCAGCGTAATGAACCATGTCAGGGCAATGTCTTCGAAACTATCTTGGAATGTGTGTATGAGGAATGGCACGTTATCAGTGTAGCGAGCCATTTTCCTCATGTAATACCTAAGGTGGGTCCTCGGGCATCCCGTCCCGTCATATTTTCTTGTGAACTCAGGTTCCTGGAAATTCTCAGGAAAACTCGTCTTGGTGTATGGAGATAGCATATACTTGTTTCATTGAAAGCTAGGTTGCTACATAATACAAGAAAGGAAGAAAAAAAAACCCTTAAACAATGAAACTATTTCAAAGACGAAAAGACATTCTCCTAACTCCCAATTTTCAACATCGAGACTCGAGACAAACTCCTTAATATTGCAACGTATGCGAATATGGTCGTGCTACATATTGCGCTCAACTCAACCTAACCGATGAGGATGGCTTCCGCTTGTGGCAGCTCCACTAACTCGGGTTAACTTTGAAGCACGCTCCTCGGCTTCCTCGAGCTCCCTCTTGAGGCGCTTGATCTCGCTCGCCGGTGATCTTCAATGGCACTTCAGAATCTTCGGGTGGAGGCTCTTTGGAATCTTGTGCTTAAGGATGTACTCTTTCGAGGCATAATAAGTCTTCTCTTGCCCCTCCAACTCTTCTTCAGGCCATATCAGCTTTCGGGGTGACACATATCCCACATCGACTTCATCAACGCGACGGAGTCTTCGTGGTCTTGGCATCCGTCAAGGAAGTCTATCTTGAGCGGGTCCTCCTGAATCGCCGACGGAAGTTGTTGAATCTCTTGAAACTGACGGGTGACTCGAGTCGGGTAATATTCGGTGACTCCAGTGATTCCCAACAAAGGAATAGGTCCAGTAAGCCCACACACGAACCGCGCTTCTCGAACTCGGAGCCATTTGGCATGCCACTGGAAATCCTCAGGCCCAGGGTTGGTCATGAAAACTAGTCACTCAGAATAATGATAATTAGGGGCGAACTTTTTCTATCTCTAAACTTTAGGATAGGGTGGCTAGAGTCGAAATGTCGCTCACGGTCATCAAGCTACCGAACCCCTTAATGTGAGAGAAAAACTAAATTTACAAGAGTGCGGGAGGAGCATGGAAAACTTTGTCATTATTTTCTTTAGAACAAGTAAGGGAAAGAAAAGTTTCAGTTAGGATAGCATTAACAAAACCCTTTCCCATACATACTTCACGAACTATCCACGCTACGGAAGGGCTAATAGCATTTCTACAATGTGGGAATATCACAAACCCGAAGAAAGCTAGCAGGAATATCTTATTCTTTTGGAAAGATTGGGCATTTTGAAAAAGCTCATTTAGAAATGAAAATGGGCAGGTTTTGCGATTGGCTTTCAAAACTTTTCTCACATCATCTTCTTTAATTTTAAAGAAATCAGATAAGGTCGATGCATGTTCGGTTCCTACGGGTGGACTAACCAACTCCGACGCTAAGGGCTTTCCAATGGCAATATTGTATTCCTCCAAGGTTGGAGTGAGCTCGTGATCACCGAATATGAACGTACAAGTTGCGGGGCACCAAACATGTGCTAACGCTCGCACGATACCATAATGAGTCTCTATCTCCAATAGGGGGAGTAATCGTCCAACATAAGATCGCACCCAATCACGGCCGGTCGATCCAGTCCATCCCACCACTGCGGAGCTCGGCCTTTGGGGCGGAAAAGATGTGAAGCTCGGGTACTCCCATCGTATGTCAACCAAAGTTACGACAAACCTAATTTGTCATGGACCGACCAAAAAGAAAACGGATAAATAAATTGCGCATAAAAGAATTTTGAAAGACTTACCCTATTCATTGAGTAGCAATGCCAAAGACATGCGCATGGGCAATGGTTTGATTTCTACTCTAGACGGCTCAAAATGGAGCCATGGGATCACCGGATTGAACCAACAAGGTTGCGGCAAGGTTGGGTTACCCATGACTCCAGCTTTGTCAAAGAATCGACCCGTGTCGCGTGGTTGCAGCACCGAGGTGGGCACCTTCAACATGAAGAAAGGAATTTCAGGGTTAAGGTGGGTGACTCGTACTACACGGTTGTAGTCGAGTGGTATCCACCTCAACACCATCCTAAGTGATCCTATACAGCCTAGGTCCAGCGGCAAGTTGTGTGTGCTATGGTGTAGTGCAATACAGGGAATGCAGGCATGACAATTTATAAGTAATCAGCACTTTATACATAAAAAGTAAACCATACATTCCTACATCTCCCTACAAGACAAAGGTGAGCAAACACTTCCCCTTATACCTCCTATTCTGTAAGAACATTTAACACATTTCATGTTAGGGGCGTACCTGGAATCCTCGCTACCAAACAAAAATATTTTTGAACAAAATTAATTTTGGCCTAAGTCCTCTAAGGTTTAAAACCAAGTCCCCAGCGGAGTCGCCAAGCTGTCGCGACCTACCCTCGGAGGGAGGGAACAAGTTTAGGGGTATTGCCTAAAGGACGAGCTTAAGGCCCATGATTAGGCGCGGATTCTCCAAAGCCCATACCCTGCGTGACATTGGGATATTATTTAAGAATTTTGCACTAAAGGAGTCACCACTAGCCTATTGGGGTCGGCTAGAAATCAAGTGAGGCATGGGAGTGTACCTCACTTCTTACGCAACCAGAGAGTCTAGGGTTAGGGACTTGATTACACTAATTGACTAATTAGTGCCCTTTCGGTACCTAATCTTGTTCATTTTAACAAAATGATTTTCATTAGGCGGGTTGGATTAATTTTATACCCATCCACTAACATAGGACGTGAGCATGCGGGTGCGCAATCAATAAAGTAATAATTATAACTACCAGGATCCTATTTGCCCTAAAATTGAATATATGCAAGTTAAACACAAAACACGCCAATTAAACATGCAATAAAAACAATATACAAGAAAATAAAGGCTTAATTACACTAAAGTAGCAATACATAGCAATTCCTAACCAAACTCCATTATTTTTGGATTTTCGAAATTTTTTATTTTTTATTTTTTTGTTTTTAATTAATTTTTTAATTTTTAATTAATTTTTAATTAATTTTTAATTTTTAATTAATTTTTTTAAAAAAAAAAAAAGAAAGAAAGTCGAATTTTTAATGTTTTTTGAGTTTTTTTTGAAATTTCGGAAAATTTTTTGAATTTTTTAAATTTTTATCATTTTTTCGAAATTTTTGATTTTTATAATTAATTTTTTGAAATTTTTAATTTTTAATATATATTTAATATTTAATATTATTATACTACAATAAAATGGGTTCGGACCGGGTAAACCCAATCCGACCTGTGGACCCAACCCAAACCCGGATCCAACACTTTTGGATTTTTAAAAAAAAAAATCAAATTCAAAAAAAAAAAAAGAAGATCGTTTCAATTGTCTTTTCTCACCGCACACTCCGCTTCTGCGATTCCTCCTTCCCAAGACCAACATTTCCTTTCTCTTTTTTAAATATTTTGTTTTACTTTTTCATTTTTTTTTCATACTTTTCATTTTCTCTTTCTTTTATTCTTTTTTTTTTTTTTTTGGGTCTTCTTCTCCTTTGTGCTTGCCCCTGCACGCCTTCAACCCTCCCGAAGAGGGCCTTCTCCTTCCTCGCGACATTCATCATCAAAATTCGTTTCTTTACCAAGACTAATTTGAACAACAACAATAACCAAAGCACTTAGCATCCTTTCTAACACCAAACCACCCCGACGCAAATCAACGCCGGCCATCTAACTCCGAGGGTTGCTACACCATTTTCGGATGCAAACACCCACAGGTCAAACACACATGATTACTTCATGAAAATCGCATGAAATCATGATGAAAACATGAGAGACAGACATGATCCAACATATATATGAACAAGCGCAAATTAAACCGAGTTTGAACACGGGTTTTTTCTCGGTTCTGTTTTAGACATTTTGTCAAACACTGGGTGTGCAACAGCTAAAAAGAGGGCATACGGCTCACTCGAGGCTCGAATCCAAGTAAAGATCAACACAATATGCACAAGCAAAACCCAAGATCCACTAAGGGACATATATCACACTCGAACAGATGCAAACACAGCAAGTATTTTCAGCCACAACATACTCACAGATTCGAATCTCTTTCAGGCATTTCATCAACCGATTAGCATACACAACAGAAACGAAGGATCTTCGGACTGGTATAGACTCAAGCACAGGCTTGGACGTCTATCAACATGCACTAGGACATCTATGAGCTTTCATGGAGGACCGGTGAAGCTGAAGCTCGCGTGAATAGGTCGGTCGTGAGCTCCGGCCCAAGACCTCGAAGTGAAGCGAGAAGCCTACCTGGTTCGGATGGCGAGCAAGCGTACTCTAGGCGATGGCGACACGGTCTCTCCCCAATCGTCTCTCTCTCCCAGGGTTTTCCTCCTACTTTTTCGTCTCTTCTCTCCTCTCTCCTTTTCGGTTTTTCTCTGTTCCTCTATTCTCTGGTTTTTTGTCGATCGTTCGGTCCCGCGTGCGTGCAAATCGGCTCCCCTCAACCAGCCCTCTTCCAGCCGGCTCGCCCTCCCTTCCTCATTCTAACGCCCGCCTACCCCACGAGATGATGCTGTCTCCTCGCCCTCTACCCCCTGCTTTCGGCTTCGCCATTTCCCCACGGGAATGGCTACTTTCTGCTTTTGTCTTCGCTAATTCCCCGCGCAGCAGACAGCTAAGGGAGAAGACAACAGGGCGGGCCGGGCCAGAGGGAAGAAGAGGGCTGGGCCGTGCGAGGGGAAAAGAAGAAAAGAAAAAAGAAAAAGGAAAGGGGAGGGTTTGAGCCTTGGCCCACACGGGATGAAAATAAAAGGAAAAGGGTCGGGTCGGGCCAAGGCCGGATCCGGCCCGACCTGCACCCGCACGCCTTTGCTCCCTCTTTTTTTTTTTTTTTTATAGAGGAAATTAATAATAATAATAATAATAATAATAATAATAATAATAAAATGATTTTGATTTTGATTAAGAAAATTAATTTGATTTTGATTTGATTTTGTTTTTGATTGATTTTTTTTTATACTACTTGAAAGATAAAAATTAGGTGTCAACAATGTGTAACATATTTTTTTTTTTTTTTGGGTCCATCATCCAAATGTACTGGATTAAAAGTCAAATCAGCACAATTATGCTAACTTGAATTAATGGAAAGTTAATTATTCGATATTTTCATATAGTCTGGAGATTGATTGAACATTCACTGAGGTATGACATTGCACATTATGCTAAAACTCATGGACCACATTGAATAAATTAAAAATTCAGAGATATTACACATTGGACTAGAATACGACTATTTGTGTAATTATTCCAATTACTTAAAATGATCGAAGAGTGACAAATGGATTACAAAACCAAGGGGAAGAAAGTATGAGCATTATTGCAAAGAAGACTCAGCTGTCCTAAAGTCATCTATAACCCCGAAAATTAGATCACATTTTGCCCATAGTTCATTTCTTCCTGAAATTGCCCCGCGGAGGGTCGGTCACTTTTGGGGACCATAATACGCGTAAACCGTATAGAATGCCTGAAGGACGGTAAGAGCCAGCAGAACAGTGGCAGCAACGGCCGAAATGACGGACCAAGGACTACCAAAGTACTCGCGCTTGATCCCCGCCCGACGCATGTGCCATTTGCTTCTGTGGTACCCGTTCACTTGGCCAAATAGCTTGGCCAAATAGCTTCCTTTGATATTAAAGGCAATGTCCTTACCCAGATCATTGAAGAAAGACGAGACCTCTGCATTCGATCCCAAATAGTTCACTATTAATTGGTTCTCAGATAAGAGCTCTGCGTCAGCTTCTGTGTTCACGAGACATCTCATGAAGTTGACGTAACTGGTCATGTGCCTGGAAGAGTAGCAGTAACACTGCTCGAAGGCGATGCAGTTGGGTATGAAGGAGCTCATGAAATCATCTAGAGTCAAACAAGGGATTTGAAGTTCTCCACGGTTGAATTGGATGTCGAGCAAGTTCAAGTTGTCGCCCGTCCTCGGCTTGCATTTAATCCCAGAGCGAATAAGCTGTCTTGCTGAGGGGATCAAAGCCAAGTGGTCGCCATCGACATCTCCAGGTTTTTCCAGTTCCCAATGGCCAACAAGACTCGCTCGGAACAAGTCAAGCAGGTGTTGGGCATTGGTTTGACTGTAGAACTTCTCCAGTTGTCCCGGTTGCCGTGGAACTGCCTCGTTGAAGAATAGTAGCGCAAGCTCGCTGAGTGAGCGTTGGTTGGCTTCATGAGCTCTGTTGCCACTCGATAAGTCGAAGACCTTTTCAAGGACAAAGAAAGGGATTTGGTTTTCGATCCGAAGAAAGTCCCTTACAAGGAAGACAAAGATCCATGGCGTTGCAAAGAAAGGATCGTCCTCATGAGGCTTAAATACTTTTGCAGTGAAGCGGAACACCTCAACAATGAAACAGGCATCGAGGACCATCATCTCAACTAGAGCCGGGCTTTCCCAATGAAGATGCTCTGAGTAGCAATCCCGAATTTCATCCTCCCTCGACGCAATGGCATCAAAATAGTCTTCGAGGCGTGGGCCGCTACCTTTAGTACGTTCAAGGAGAGCGGACAAGAATCGAGGTTTGTGCTGCTCGACCATATTCAGCCGTTCCTGGCCATGGTGGTACGGACCTATGGAGACGATTTGGGGCTCGTAAGCCTTCTCGTTGATTTGAAGCAGGCTGTGCGGGGCTTTGAAAATGCAGCAGGAAAATTTACTGGCGAAGGGTTTCAAAAGAGTCGGCGGTTTCTTGAAGCGCTGCTCCATGGAAGATGACCATTCGCTCGGCATCCCGATCACGTGGTGGTCCGTTTCTCCGTTGAACATGGCGGCTGTGAAAACCCTCCCAGCACCGTGCCGAAGCCCTTGAAAGGATTTTAAGAACGAGAAGTGATCGGTGATCGGTGACTGACTTGTTAGTTGTGACCTACACCGAAATTGTATCCACCTGGACAGGCATTATTAATTTGTTTATTGTTCTTGCCAGAAGCCGCGAGAATTAATTTGAATAAACTAAACGTAGCTGTACACGTTATGGAAGGGAATCTTTCATAAATAAAAAAAACACTGCACGTGGAAGGGATGGATTCCAATGCCAGCTGCCCCCATTAAAATAAGTCAAGATAGAACATGCCTAACGGCACTTTAGATGTATATTAAAAATCTAAAAACAAAATGTATTTTTAAGGATAAATGTATTAAAAATCATAAAATTTATTATAAAAGTGCAATTGAGCATTATGAGATGCTATTTTCTCTAACAAAATTTACATATGTGTTTGTTATACTTAGTAACGTTTTGATCTATATTAACTTTTGCATTCAATAAAATATTTTTGAATGTATTGTTATTATGTTGAATACATGTTGATAAAAGTCTCAAAGTATTATATAAACCTTGAGTGAAGGTTAAGGCATACAATTATTAACGTTGAGCATATGTCTTGTTACCTATAAAGAAATGTTAGCCATAAAAACAAGATATATGTAGATTCATTGGAACCATAAAAACATCCTCTAATGGTATAGATTTTTGTGATACTTAAAGTAAGAGAATGATAATTGACTAAAGGGATGACACATAAAATATTACTATCTATGAGAGGCATTATGTATTTATCACACTATCATATTGAATCAATATCAATAAAGTTAAAAGCACTCGTGATCATGGAAAACTCTGTGTGTATGCATGCAATTATCGCCATGTTTTGGTATTTGAGATTTTATAGGATATGATTGACTATTAAAAATTATCTCTAGATCAAGGTGCGCATATACAGTAATATAGCCAAAGTAGGAGAATGTAAGAGCTTTCTTAATGTATGCTATATTAATTGATATTATAATTACCTTTTACAAAGTTGGTCTAAGGTGAGATAGAAAGTTTCTTAATTAGTTAAATATAGAGCTGGCTAGTGTAGGCCAAGTTGAGACTGACCCATAATGAGATAGCCTAGCTGGAATCGAGTCTTTCCTCTAATCCTAACACATACAATTATCCTCACAAATGAGTGTTCACCTAGCTTTAAAGGATGAGGATGACATCTTACTAAGCCAGTGATATAGATAGCAATAGAGGATAAAGATTTGCGTTTGGATCATCATTTTTCTACATCAAGAATGATAGAATCCAAAATATATGCGTTAATCTTTCTACTCGATTATATGTGTTATTGTTCTAGTGATAAAGATTGAGAGATTGCGCTTTCGCATCTAACATATTTCACATATATAAGGCTCATTTGACTCAATGCTGTAAATATGTTCGTTATAAGCTTCGATTGCATATAATGAGGTCTTAGAAATTTGGTTGGTTTTGGCCTTTCTTTTATAGCCAAAGTGACATCTTTTGATTCATACAAAAATCAAATTTCCTATTTAGAAGATTTTCTACATAAGGAAGAACATCGATCATGTACGATTTATGTATTTTTCTTTTTGCTAGGTAAGCAAACGATTTATTTAAATAAACAGATATGTGGAGGGATTAATTCTTTTTCGAGCCTGATAGAAACCCATTTCATCTATCCCCAAATCTGGCAATCAGCTGGAACTACAAAAGAGGTCGAACCTTATTGTTTTCATACCAAGGATTCATATATTGTAGGCACACTTTTAGCTGCTATTATAAATAAATTAAGGAATGGATTAGATATGTTGAGTCAGACATGGACATTATTTTGAGAAGACGATCTCATTGACGGTTGATGCACATGGGCATGAAGAGTTTATGACCCATTAAAATCACGAGCCATGCAGGGATAGATATGTTGACATAGAAGACTTTGGAATTCAAGGGAAAAATAAACTGAAAAAGATTCAAATCGCCATTTAGTATTCGCATCATATATTTTTATTATAACTATAATCCGTATGATACGGTTTCTTTTTTTTTCTTTCTTTTTCTTTTTTGGTGGTAGATTTAACGTGACTTTCATTATAACATTATTGTATAATGAATATTTGATTGCGTCAAATCTATCCGATTGCTTCTGGCCAAATAATTATTTCTCTGGCGGTGTGCTTTGTTGCTCTTTTGAATAATCGCTCGATCCGCGAACCGAGGATTTGGGTGAGTTGGAGACCAAATTGAGGCGCAATGCATGGACCAAATGAGAGACAACTACCCGGCTTTTGTCTCTTTCTCCCTAAGGCTTAGCTAACTACCCGGCCTTTGTCTGTTTCTTACAAGACTCGCTTATGTGCACGCAAAAAAAAAAAAAAAAATCACGTTTTTTGAAAAAAAAAATTAATATGTATCGGTCAACTGAAAAGGCCATCTATTCAGCAAATAAGAAAGTCTTTCGCCCATAATGATATTTTAATGGGTTACAAGTATAGATATTATTTGCATTTCATTATACTCGATTAGATTTGCACGAAGATAATGTTTGTAACTTTAACTCACGAATTAAAGACATTGATGAAGGAGAGAGGAATTGAGGAATATATTGCACATAAAGGGCTAGGATTAACTATGGCAATAAGCGTAATTCAAAGTGCAACAAAATTCTAAAACTTTTAATAAGTATGATCAAATTTTAAAATTTATTTTATACAATTGAGTCCATCAGTGTACACCATCTGATTTGATTAATGGAGAATGTTGACTTGACATTTTCTAATATGTCACACTCCACCTTCAGTTTTTCCCGCAAAACCAGTTAGCCGGTCCAACCAATATTGCAGGGAAAATATATTTTAAATTTAACGCTTTAGTGTTGTTGCTAGACATTTCCATTTGATGGGACTTTCATAGAGGTAAAGATCAAATGAACAAGAAAAATAATTGGCCCCAAAAAAAAATACAGAATAATGAGAGGGGAAAAAAGGCAGTAAGTAATTAGAAGGTGGATATCTCAACTTTTTAAAAGGATCTTTTATATAATTTACTTAAAGAGATAAGAAAACTTACCACTAAAATTTTCATATATGCAAGTACAAAACGTGACTAATGGTACCGACGCGAATATCTGACATTTTAACAAGGCAAAACGATGTTGATTTTTTAATATTTTCATTGAAAAACTGGTTCATTTCAATGAGAAAGAGAAAATCATGGGTAGACAAAAATGAAATAGTCAAGTTAGTGAACCGAATTCCATTTGACCCAAAACAAAGTTATTGTTCCAAATCAATGAATTCGAGCGAATTGTTGAGTTTGCACGGATAGAAAACTAAACATATTTCTAAAGTAAAAGTTCATGCTTGGGCACTTATTTTTTTCTTTTTATTTTGGATGAGCATAGGATGAATAAAAACAGTTCCACGTTATGAACTTTGTACCATGCACGTAACTTAAATGCGCTCCAAAAGGTCACCTAAGAGAGTATAATAAATTGCATATGAAAAAAGAAAATAACAAATCAATCAAAATAATTGGTGCTACTGTGGCACCAAAAAAGTTATAAACCTATTGCTTGATACCAATTCGGTCATAAACCATTAAATCAGATCAATTTAATCATAAACATTGCTGATGTAGACACCGGCCGTCCCCCATGGCATTGCTTGCGTTAACATGGACGTTTTTAATAATTCTTTTTGGAATTTTTAAAATAATATTTTAATTTTTTTTCCCTTTCCTTTTCTTTGCCTTTTCTTTATGGCCACTAGCCACATGCAATGGTTGGCCTCATCGAGCCACACCTGGGTGAGGGCGAGCACCAGCCGTCTAGGTAATCCTAGGCGAGGTCAACCCTTGCCAAAGCTAGGGTAGCCTTGTCGTGCCTTGCTTGAGTGAGAGTTGGCCTAGTCGAGCCTCACTTAGGTGAGGGTGGGGCCAAGCGAGCCCTTGCTAAGCAACGATGGAGGTTGACAAGCCTCGCTAGCTCCCAAGCGGGGCTTGACAGACCTCACCCTTACCCATGCAAGGCCCGACGAGGCCAAACCTTGCTCAGGCGAGGCACGGCAAGGCCATCTCAGCTTGGGCGAGGGTTGGCCTCACTAGATCTAGTGAGGAGCCCTTGTGTAGATGGCCAGCACTCGCCCCCACCTAGGCATAGCCCGGTGAGGCCCGCCCTTGCTAGCCAAGGCTATGGCTGGTGGTTGGTGAAGGCCACCGAACAAAAAAAAAAAAAAAGGCAAAGAAAAAGGAAGGGGAAAAAATAAAAATAAAAATAAAAACTACTTTAAAAGTTCAAAAAAATATTAAAATATTATAAAAAAAATGTCCACATCAACCGGTTGTCCTACACGGCCATGTAGGATTGCCAAAATCCACGTCAGCAATTTTCGATCTAAATTGGCTAGATGCACTGAATTGATACTAATATGAAGAAGTTTATAATTAAATTTGCCTAATTAAAAAGTTTATAACTGAGTTAGTATCAATGCAATAAATTTAGAACTTTTTTGGTACCTTTCCCTAATGCGGTGGGTGGTGGGTAAAATGTGGTTGGTGAGATAAACTTGTATTTTGGGCTAAATATTTTTTCTCTTTTGTTGCATTGACCAGAAACGAAGAGGAAACGAAGCAAGCTGTTGAAGGTGATTAAATAGTAGACCACATCTACTTGCTAAATGCATACTCAATTTGTCTAATTTGCATCACAATTGACTAATAAACACTAATCCATTCTAATCTAACCACCTAATTGCATTTAATTAAATCTAACCAACCCCTAAGCATAATTAGCCAACTAAGCAGAGATTAGTGAGATTACTCACCGGATTTTAGCGCAAAACGGACCAATCCAATGGGGACGACACGAGGGTTGTTTCTTCCCAAAGCAACTCACGGATCCGGGGCCTGGAAACGGCCCAAAACGGCCCACGAACGGGCTGTCCAAAAGGGCCCACGAACGGGCTGGATATCCACTCCGTGGGTTGCGGATTTGGCTTGGCCAAGGCTGGTCCGGCTGCTAGGGTGGCGAGGGGAGGCCGGCGGAGGGTGAGGGGAGCTCCGGTGAGTCCGAACGGTGGCCGGACGAAGCTAATCGGTGGCCGGAGGTGGCTGGACGAGGCGGAACAGGGGCTGAGCATAGGTGACGTTGCATGAGGGAGGATGCCCGGGCGCGAGGGGCGGCGGCTTAATGCACGGCGAGCGGTGGGCGTGCGAGCGGCGGTGCGGGCGACGGCAACGGCTTCGGCGAGCTGCTGTCTTCGCTTCAGCCTTCGGTTATTTGGTTGCACAAAGAAGAAAGAAAGGAGGGGTTCGGTCACGTGGGGAGTGGGGGGAGAAGAGAGAGGAGAGAGAAGAAGAGATAAGAGAGAGAAGAGATAGGTTTGAATGGTCAAAGGGAGAGGGGAAAAACAAGTGGGTGACAGCCCACAATTCAGTGGAAAGGGGGGCAATTTGCATGAAGGGAAGGGGAAAGGAGAGAGAGAGAGAGAAAAGAAATAAAATAACCTAATACTATTAGTCTTATTTTATTCTTTTTCTTTTTCTTTCCCTTTCTATTTTCTTTCGGTCTTCAATTTTTCTTTCAATAATTTCTTTCCTGAAATTTCGGACTCATCAATAATTTGACGGACGATGAGACAGGATCCTAAAATGAATTGTGACATGCTCGAATATTCGATTCCCTGAAACCAATTTAAATTTCATGGTTAGAATCGATCGACGTGATTTTAGTCCAATTCAACCAATTAGGTAGCTTTTAGGGATTTTACCGCAGATCCATCCCTTAACAGCTTCACCCAATAGGTTAGTTAACTCGTGAGTGATCAGCTCAGAGAAAAAGGACTATAGGCACGTCAACGAAATGCCCATTTCGCTTTATCGAAACAGATCGAATTTTAGGATGTCACACTAGCTGTTGTCGTCCCGCTCGCACGCTAGTTCACCTCTGTCTGCTCATCCGGGGTCGTCATCCAGCATCCTCACGCCGTCATGGAGCTCGCCAAAGGCCATCTCGCCGTCGTACAGCAGCCGGAACCACCGCTTGGACCGCTGAAGCCCCGCTTTGCCCGTTTCCAACAAGCCAAGTCATTGGTTCTTCTCCTTTGTTCCAGCAGCCATTCCAGATCTAGTGAAGCTCAGCCCGAATTGTCCAACCTACCTTCGGCCACCGCGGGACCCCGCCATTGGACTCACGGTACCGTTGTAGCTCCTCTATCCATTTCCGACCCAAATCGGCTCCCGGATCCGCCCTTCTCGGCCTCAACCAGCAGCAGACAGAGAGCTGGAAAATGGGTATTTCAACTTGGTTTTGGCTCGTTTTGGCCGGCTTCCCAACCCCTGAAGCTAGACCCACCTTGGAGACTATCGACCCTTGCGTCGTCCCCGTTGTTTTGAGCAATTCGGCTCGTTAATCGGGTGAGTTTATCTTCTAATACTTGCTTAGTAAGTTAATTATGTTTAAGGGTGTTTAGATTAGTCTAATTAGGTTTATGTGGTTAAATTAGATTATTGTAATGTAAATTAGATTAGTTGTATGATTAGTTTAATGGTTGTTTAATTAGGGCTAATTGTATGTTTAAATTAGTGTAATCTAGTTTAAGCCATAATTAATTATTTTTAAATAATTAATTATTTCGAATTTTTTAAATATTATTTTATTAAATTATATTATTATAATATAATATTTAATTATTTAATTTTCGGAGTTAAATTTAATTATTTAATAATTTCGAAAATTTTGCCTAGATGGCCGATCATTAGAATTTCGTGCGATTGCAGCAAAGGTGGTCTGGGGATTTTGTGCCAATTGTATGTTAAATTGAGAAATTGTGTAAATTGATGATTATGGTTAATTATTCCAAAAATGTGGATTTGAGTAATATTGGTGAAGTTGTGGTATTTAACTTGAAAATAGGTGTATTCGCTCTCGGTACCATAATTGGTTTGTATGACCGTTTGAAACAATTGATCGAATGAATGTTTATGTGGGGATTTATTCCGAGGTTGTTTAGTGCCGGTATTCGATTGGTTGTTGATCGTCAAAGGTTGTGAGTGATTTAGAAAACCGCCGAAGTATGGCTATGCCCTGTGGGGCCATGATTTGCTACCTGATAAAGGTTGCGCCCGTTGGGCTGTAAATTGCCACCTGATAGAGGTCGCGCCCATTGGGCCGTAAATTGTCACCCAATAGGAGTCGCACCTCATAAGGCCGTAATCCGCCACTTATTAAAGGTCGCGCCCATTGGACCGTAATTTGCCACCTAAAGATAGGTCGTGTCCTTTGGACCGTGGTTTATAATGGAGGATTGATTAAGTTCGGTTCGTTGAGCTGGGAGTGAAATTGGAATTAGAACGCTTGAGATGATCGGAGAGTGGTTTTGATGACATGTAATCGACTTAGTCGATTAATCGATGACTTCAATCTGAATGAAGTATCTAAGTGATTGGATTGATTGATATTTGAAATGTACTAACTTGTAGGAAGGATCGAAGGCAAGGTAAGTCTTTTGTCCTATTTGTGTGGCTAGAACGCTTTGAGGAGTATTTTCTTCCTAATCGGGTCTTAGAGGGTAGGACTCGCTGAGACATTGTCTCACCCCATTGTGGGATAATATTTTCAGGTCCTTAGATGGCGGTCGTGGAGGACTCGAAGCCATGGACATTTGTGGAGGTGGAGTGTCACGCCCGACTCTCGGTCACGTGACCATCCTTCAATCTTGGTCAAGTTTAAAATGCGATATTCCCAAGACGCATATCGCCAACCCTTTCCTTTTTAATAGCACATGCGGAAGCAGTTATAAAAATCCCCGGACAATAAAGCAATGGGATATACAAGTAGGAATAGGAAATTGAACCTGAAAACTAACACCCTTATTTTCATATACAAGCCATACTAAAACGATTGGTTTCTACTCAAATTGATTCTATAGTAAAAATCATCAGGATCCTACTGGATCATTTACGAGGTTCTCCTTCAGATACTCCTCTTCAAGTTCTTTCTCCTCGGGTTCTTCATCGGGGTCCCGAAATGTTTTCCCTAACCGGGATGAGACTACGTCTCAGCAAGTTCTACCCCCTAAGACCTAATTAGTAAACTAATACACCTCAGGGCTACTTATGCACGACATGAGTTAGAGGACTTACCTTGGCCTCAGATTCCACCTGCATATTAGTACATATCAAATAGGCACTCAAGTAATTACATCACAGATCGAAGCATCGATCGAATCAACCTAGTCGATTACACGCCAAAAAGACCACTCACGGTCCTTTCCATTCAATCAATCAATTCACAACATTAAATCAAGGTAATGATCAATCGACTTAATCGATCACATGTCAACACGACCCATGCTTGGTCGGCACATTCCATACTATCTATAAAGTCCTATCAAATCAGGACTACTCACCTCAAGCTGACAATTAGATAGTATAGCTCACCCAAAGCTGATAATAAAGTATACTGCTCACCCAAAGCTGACATATCACTCGTAGGTTGATATAGTATACTGGTATACTATTCACCCAAAGCTGACATATCGCCCGAAGGCCAATATAGTATACCATATGCTCACCCAAAGCTGATAATAAAGTATACTGCTCACCCAAAGCTGACATATCGCCCGTAAGTCGATATAGTATACTGGTATCTTTGCTCACCCAAAGCTGACATATTGCCCGAGGGCCGATATAGTATACCCTCAATGCTCTCCGGGAGTTGCCAGCCCTACATTTATAGTATGCCGAAAATAATCATTTAATCAAATCACCATTTTTATCCTTCTTAATAAAAATACCCGTGCGTGAGCATACGTCGGCCTTAGCCATAATTTCCTTTCCACAAGCCTCACAATTATCTGTAGTCCACCAAAACACTTTTGGTGCTATCAACCGACACCCGGTTATTTTCCAATTATTTATCAAAGATTACTCCATTAAAGAATAATTCCCAATTTCACAAATAATTCAATTCAGCACAAAATAAAACTCAATTAAATAAACGAACTGCACCACAACAATCAGCACCGAATTTCGGTCGCTGGCCATCTAGTTGAATTTTCGAAAAATAAATAATTACATAATTAATTTCGAAAAATAAATAAATAAATACAATAAATTCGATTTAGCACAATATAAAGCTCAATTAAATAAATGGATTGCACCATGATCATCAGCATAAAATTTCGGTCACCGGCCATCTCAACCTTAATTTCCGAAAAATAAATAAATAATTAATTAATTTCGAAAATTATATAATTAATATTAAAAAATCAATTTAGCTCAAAATAAAGCCTGATTAAATAAACGGGCTTCACCATAGTCATCACCATAATATTCCAGTCACTAGCCATCCCAGTTGAATTTTCGGAAAATAAATAATTATTTAATTTAATTCCGAAAAATAATATTTAAATACCAAAAATCTCAGTTAGGCCCGAATTGCCTAATTAACACCCGATAAGGGTCAGGAAAAATCCCACGAAGTATCTAATAAATACTATAGGCAATTCTCTATTTAAGTATACTAACCAAACAACTAATATGCAATGAATTTTACTAATAATCGCTAATCAATTCTAATCTAACCACATAATTACACTTAACTAACACTAATCAACATTTAAGTATAATTAGCAAACTAAGAAGGCATTAGTGAGTAAAACTCACTCAAAACGACGAGCTCGACGCGAGGATCGACTTTCCTCAAAGCGGGCTGAGCATCCGGGCTCGGGTCGGCGGCCAAAACGGGCCTCGAAGGTGCTGCCATACCCATTTCTCAACTCTCTGTGCGCTGCTGGTTGGGGGCGAATCCGGCGTCGGTGGAGGCGACCAAGGGCGGCTAGGGCCAAGCGGAGCTCCGGTGGGTCGAGGCGGTGTACGGCGAGGAGGTGGTCGGAGGGAGCTCCGGTGGGTCTCTATCGTCCCTCATGACTACCGAACGAGTTGGCCGGGCGGTTCATGACGGCAGCTCAAGCCGGTCGGGGTGGTCGGCGCGGCGAGCGGTCACAGAGCTGCGACGGCGTGCAGCATGAGGCAGCAACGGCGGCCTTGGCTCCGATTTCGGCGGCTGGTTGTGACAGCAAGCTGCTGTCTCTGTTTCTGCTGTGCTGCGTTCGAACCAGAGGGGCGGAAAGAGAGGATGCGGCGAAGATGGGCGAGCGAACGGTGCTCTACGGTGGCGACAGTGGAGGGCGGTGGCGTCGCACGCAGCGCTGGATGCTCCGACATCCATCCCAAATTTGGGACCTCGGGCAGCACACGGAGGGGAGGACAGAGGGCACGAGCGCGGACGGCGTTTGAGCGGGCGAGCGGGAGACGGACGGCGGCAGCGCTCCGGCACGACGGCGACGACAGCTTCGGCGTGGCTACGGCTCCTTCAACACTGCGGCCCCGTTTCGCTTCTGCAATTTTCCGAACCAGCCGAGAAGGAGAAAAAGAAGATGTCGAGAGAGTGAGGGAGTCCATAGAGAGAGAGTTAGAGATAAGAGAGAGTGAGAGTTTGAAAAGTCAAAAGTGAAAAGGTGGAGAAAGCCAAGTTGAAGACAGCCGTGTATTCGGTGGGAAGGGGGGCATTTCGCACGAGGGGGAAAAAGGAGAGAAGGAGAGAGAGAGAGAGAGAGAGAGAGAGAGAGAGAGAGAAGAGAAACTTGTGGGAAAAATAGGGGAAAAGGTGTTTGGCCAAATAGGGAAAGGGAAATGGGATTAAATTCAAAAGGAAGAATTTTCTCAAATAGAAAATTCTTGATCCAATTTCTTTTGAATAAACTCAATTAATCCCAAAGGAAATTCCAAACTAGAGTTCTTGATTCCCCTTTTTCATTTCTGCATCCAATTTCCCTCTTGGAATTCTTTCAAAAGACTTTCATAAAATCAATTGATGTCTCACTCATCAAATTTATAACTTTCCTCATCCAAAGATCCCTCACGCTTCCCAATTTCACAATCCTCGGCTTCAACTGAACGAAAACGGCCATATTTATCCAGTCGAAATTAGAACCCAAAATCTGGATGTCACATGGAGACCGAAGAATCGACGATCGTGTCTTGACTAGTTGGTCTTAGGACAATTCCCTTTTGTTGAGCCTGTCTATTTTGTAGACAATCCAGTGTTGTATATAAATCTATGTGTTTATAGGAAAGCTTGTTTGATTGTGATTGATTGCCTGCTTTTCTGTCCCAAGTTAATTGTTGTTAGGGGATTTGTTTCGCTTCCGCATGTACAATAAAAATGAATGGGTCAGCGACGTGTCTTGGGAAGTCGCATTTCTATCGACCAAAGTAGGATGTGCACATGCTCGAGGTTCGAAACATGACATCCCAGTTTAAGTGGTATCATAGTGGGTTTGTGTATGGAGTGATAAGGTGCGATTCTTTATGGGATAGTTAGTAGGTATGTCTTTTATTTCATGCTGGTGCATGTGACTGATAGTTGTTTGGTAAATTGTTTGGTATGGATCACTCAAATTTTAGTCAGGGATTAGAATTGGGGAAACAGGTTTCTGTAAAGATCTTGTAGATGAGTGATCATGAGCAGAGGTCTCCTTGAGAGAGAACCTTTGGACCGGTTACTCGGGGTGGTATGCCGACAAGGATCAGTAACCGAGGTGGTCGTGGCAAAGAGCCAGCTTAGACCAGCGCAAGTGTAAGAGTACCGCTACAGGTTGGTACTAGTGTAGTAACACCAAGCAATCCTAGGTTCGATGGGATCGTTCAAGTGCTAGTGTTCCTTGGGAACTCGTTGAGCCGAAGCTCGGGATCGAGCCCTTTGTTGTTGCCGCGCTGTTGAGGCCCAGTCTGGAGTTGTGATATGAGAGCAAGCCATTGTATCTGAGTCGAGATTCAAATTTAGTAGAGATGGAAATCAGTTTGGGAATGAGTCTATGATTGGAGAAAAGCATCCCATTTTTGTCCAATAGGAAATGTGGGATAGTTAGGTCAAGCAATGAATCGGATTGGAGTGTGTCGTGCTGACAGAAGCCAACATGGATCAGCCCCGTGTCCTGTTAAGATGGGTGCTTGTTCTGTGTGTGACCAACAGGATTACCTGGTCAGAAACGGTTCTAGAAAGCCGATGGGACAAAATCAAAAGGAGTGCGCCATAGAACGCATCGCGGGGTTTTTAGAACAGGCCTTCAGTACAAGAAAGAGTGCATGCTGTCACATGACAATAAACAGGGGACTCACTGATTGTGTGTCAAGTTTGAGAAAAGAAGTGTGAGTCAGCCCGGTGACCAAGTACAACGGGAGCATGCTTTGAATATGGCCATCATGGCCATTGGGCTAGGAACTGTCCGTGTAAGTCCAAGAGGACTCGAGCATCACTACCACCGACAAGACGCCACTAGGATGGCGAAAGGAATTGGAATGGATTGACCATGCATCGAGCAAAGAAAGAATGTTTTTGAGGAGTTATTATCAGAGTAGCACAGCTGGATTGTGAGTGAAAGTTGTGGAGTTTCTATTGTTGTAATAAAGTAATAGGAAGATGAATCCCTGACTATAGTTGTACTTGAGGGGTTTGCTTAAGTATGACTTAGAAGTCATTTATAAAAAGATTTGGCTCAATGAGCTTCTTGTGGTAATGATTTGTTATCGTGAAGTAACCCAGTTTAATCCGTTAACTTGTGAAAGTTTCGTGTCGTTGGGAGTCAAGGAGGATCCTCAATCCTTTTTTATGTCGTCACTTTAGGCAACTGGTTTTTGGATGTAGGTTGCCAAATCTATATTGCAACTATAGTGGATGTGATAAATTGAGGAACCGAATATGGAGAACATAACGTGGTACAAAAGTTTTCTGAGGTGTTTACTGAAGAACTGTTAGGTCTACTGTCAGAAAGAGAAATAGAGTTTGTGAAGGAATTAACACTCGGAACAGAGCCAATCTCTAAGGCTCATTACCAGATGGCATTGTCAGAGCTGAAAGAACTGAAGGTGCAGATATAGGAATTGTTGGATAAGAGATTCGTACGTCCCAATGCATCACCTTGGGGAGTGCCATTTCTGTTTGTGAAGAAGAAAGATGGTTCGTTGCATTTGTGCATCAATATTCTCCAAGATCGACTTGAGGACGAGATATCATTAGTTGTGAATCAGGAAGAAAGACATACTGAAGTTAGCATTTCGCACTTGATACGGTAATTGTGAGCTTATAGTATTATCATTCAATTTGACGAGTACTTGGATTAGTTTTATGATCAGGTTCATTGACGTTATTCTAGTGTGTTCGAAGAGTGCTGAGGAGCACGAGAGACATTTGAGGATGGTACTTCAGACCTTGAGGACTCTTGAATTTTACGATGAGCTTAGCAAATATGAGTTTTGGATAACTCGTGTTGCGCTCCTAGGTCATGTGATTTCAGGAGAAGGAATCTCCGTGAACCATGTCCAAGATTAAAGCAGTGAACAGTTGGCTAAGATTGACTACAGTGGTAGAGATCAGAAGTTTTATGGGTTTAGCAGAGTATTACAAAAGGTTTGCAGAAGGGTTTTCAGCCTTAGCTTCGCCGTTAACTCGACTACTAAAGAAAGAAAAGAAGTTCATGTGAACAGACAAGTGCGAGTGTAGTTTTCAAAATCTTAAGCAGAAGCAGATTACCGCATCTATGTTGACCATACCGTCTAGTTTTGGAGGATGCAAGATATATACCGATGCATCATTTAGAGGACTGAGTGGCGTGCTAATGCAGCATGGCAAGGTTGTTGCATACGCGTCCCATCAAGTTGAGATCTCATGAAATGAATTACCCGACGTGTGACTTAGAACTTGCAACAATAATTTTTGCTTTGAAGATTTAGAGATATTGTTGGTGTGAAGAAAGATTCTAGATCTTCACTAACCGTTAAAGTCTCAAAGTATTTATTCTCTCAAAAGAAATTGAATATGAGATACCACTGTGAACTAGATCGTTTGAAGGACTAGGATGGTGGTATTTGGTATGACCCTGGAAGGATGAAAGAAGTCATTAATGCGTTGAGTCGAGAGTTTTCATTTGTGGATATGCTGGTTAAAGTATGGACCTTACTTGAGAAAGTTCAAAATTCGGCTTTCAAATTTGAGGCAGGCCACCTTCGAATTTTATGGCCACCCTCAGAATTGAACCGGATATACAGATTAGAATCAGACGCTTCAGTGAATAGGAGAAGAGGAGAACTGATTTTCAGATTTCTGAGGACGATTGTGTGTACCTAAAGATATAGAGATTAAAGAAGAGATCTTATTGGAAGCTCGTCGTAGCAACTTCAGCGTTGTCCAAACCGTACGAAGATGGGTCATAATTTGCATCAATAGGATGGGTAGACTGGTATGAAGACAGATGTCACCGACAGGTTGCAAGTGCCAGATGTGCCATCAAAAGAAAGCACGGTTTTGCAATTCGAGAGGACCTTTCTAATCTCTCGATGTCTCGTGAGGAAGTAGGAACACGTCACAATGGAAGTTGTGACAGGTCTTCTAAGAAGTTAGTGTGGTAATAATTTCATTTTGGGTAGTGATCGATTGAGATGGATGAAATCAGCCCACCCCGTGGCTGTGCGGAAGGATCTTGATTTGATTGAGCATGCAAAAGTGTATGTGCGTCAAATAATTCATTTGCTTAGAGTAACAAAGATGGCGAGTTGTATCAAATCGGACTAGAGGTTCCCGGTTTCAGTAGATCAGATCGATGATTCCTTTTGAGGTAGTGCGGATCGAGTGTAGAACTTCGTTGAGTTGAGATCAGAAAATGAACGGTCGCAGCCTAGAGTCGGTTCAGCTATCGGTGAAAGTTGCAAATATCGATGACAGATTAAGGACCGCTCAGAACCGCCAGGAAAATTTATGTAGTTAAGTGTTGAAAACCTTTGAATTTTTAGGTTGAGAATCCTGTTCATCCTTGGATGTTGCCTAGGATAGGGACATCTCGAATTGTTAGGAAAGGAGAGCTAGAACCTGTTTAAACGGTGGAATATTTCGAGTTTGGGATCAATCAAGAAATTTGGCTTTAAATAGAAAAAGAAAGCAGTTTGGAGCACCGTCGGCGCCTCTAGCGAGTGGTACCCGAGATGAAGCCGTAGGTCCGAAATCGGGGTTCGAATCCAAAAGCGACAATTAGCCGCTTAGTGGAAAGAAAATAAAAAGAAAAAGAAAAGAACCAAACTTTTGCAACTTTCATTTTTGTAAAGATGGACAAGTGCTTAACCTTTTGGAATCACGATTTGATCTCGGACGTTGGAAGTGTTTCGTTGGCACCTAAGATCTTGGATAGCAATGCGGCAGAATGAATGAGCGAAATTGATGAGACGACAATACCCCACCATTTTGAAGAAGAATTTCAATGGTTTAAATTTCGAGAACGAAATTTTTATAAGAGGGGAAAAGTTGTGACATCCCGATTTTATGATTCTGGTTTCAATTGAATAAGTCGGACATTTCATCTTCGCGTCTATAGCTCTCTTCTCTGAGGTGGCCACTCACAAGATAACTAGTCTATCATGTGAAGCCATTAAGGAATCTAAACGCAATAGACTTAAGAATTCGACCAGAAATCGATTACTCGACTGTATTAATCTGCAAAGATCATTATGACACTATCAAAATCGAACAGAAATCAGTAATAGGTCGATTCGACTGAATATGTGATTAGAGTGTGGGTGATTCCACCTAATCGCAATATCTTCGTCGATCGGCACTAGGCGATTCTTCGTCCTTTTGGGTACCCTATGTCCGTAATCGAAACCTCGAGATTTCTACGACAACCGAGAGTCGCCAATGTGTCGAAGATTTATGTCGTGGCTTGAAAATAATCAACCATGGGTCAATTGTACTGAAAATTCCTAAAAGCTACTCAGTAAATTAGGTCGCACTTAAAACGCACCAAATTGAAATTAATCGTGATTTTAAATCCAAATTCAGAAATTGAAAGTTTTGGCATGTCATAATTCATTTTAGGAACGTCAACTTATCCTCAGAAGATTTTTCTACAAACTGAGATTTTGGCAAAAAAAGCAAAGTAAAGCCGTTTTTGTTTGAGATTGTCGGCGAGCCGTTTTTGATCGAATCTTTGGGAAGCAAGTTGGATCATTTGATGGGGAAAAGTCATAAGAAGGTTGAGGACACATGGGCAAATTTAATTGAGCTTCAATTTGATAGAATTGATTGAATTAAGTGTATAAGATTTTGAATTCGTATGCCGCGGTGGAGGAAGCAATTGGACCCATTGGAGGATTGTTGTGGAAGCTTGGTGTCGTGGAAGATGACCTCATGTGAGGTCATGGTAGGCCATGTTTGTGGGGCCAAAGAAAGAGACAGAGACAGAGATAGAGACAGAGAGACCGGTTCTTCCCCCCTCTCTTCCGTCGGGCTTCTCCTCCATCTCTCTCCTTGTTGTGTGACGCCCTACAAGTTGAAGACCAAAGAAGCCTCGTCCGAAGCCGCATGCCGTCGGAGGAGCCTACGCCATCGCCGTTGCTCACCCGTGGAAACAAACCAAGGCCAACTACTGTCGTCCTGCTCGCGCGCTGGTTCGCCTCGTCCGCTCGTCTAGGGTCGTCATCCAGCATCCTTAGGCCATTGTGGAGCTCGCCAAAGGCCGTCTCGCTGCCATATAGTAGCCGGAACCACCACCTAGACCGCTGAAGCCCCGCTTTGCCCGTTTCTAGCAAGCCAAGTCGTTAGTTCTTCAAAATTTCTTCTTCAAATCAACATCCACGAAGATTTTTTTCCAAACACAATATTTCTTTTTACTTTCCACTTCTCTTCTAGATTTCCTTTGTAAAAATGAATATTCTCCACCAATTTTATCACATATTGCCAAAGATTCAAAATTGCAATAGAATTTTTCTCAAATTTGAAATATTGCAAAGGTGAGCTCGTCATATCTCCTTGAGGATATGGGCTTGAGCCAATTTGCTTTCTTCGTGGGCTTAGTCCAACTTGTTAAATTAAAGTTCAGAACCACTAATTCGAACCCATCTGTCACCGGTCGATGCAAATGCAAATTAATAAATAAATTCACCTAAGATTATATGCTATGCAATTTAATTCTAATTTTTTTTTTTAGGGATTAAGAATTAATCCTAATTTTTATGCAATAAAAAAATAAGCGGGTCGCCAAAATTTAGGTGTCAACAAAAGATTCATTCTGCCTTTCTTGTTATTCTCTTTCTTTTATTAAGTAGATGAATTACCTAACTTTTTACTTCCTCAGGTCAGTGGTTCTTTTCATTTCTTATTAAATACTTTGATTTCGGAGAAAAGTCTCTCAAATGATTAGCCCAAGGGCTAAGGAGCAAGAGCAAAAGCAATTAGCCAAGCGCCACGTTCCAATCTATTATTGAATCGAAATAGCTTGTCCTAAATTACTAGGACATAAAAACATAAAGAAATGAACCACCCTTCAATAGAAAAATTGTAGTACTACAAGGAGAGAACAGTTTCAAGAAGCTAGTACCCACAAATGAAAGATTTGAGTTGAATATCTTGTGTGGATTATTCACTTGTAACTTTTTTGTTTTGGTCCGTCATTCAAATGTATTGACTGAAAGCCAAATTAGCAAAATTCTGTTAACTTGAATTAATGGAAAGTCAAATATTCAATATTTTCATATATTCTAGAGATTATATTGAACATTCGAGGTACGACATTGCACATTATGCTAAAACTCATGGACCACATTGAATAAATTAAAAGCTTGGAGATATTACACATTGGACTAGAATACACGGACTATTTGTGCAATTATTCCAATTACTTAAAATGATCGAAGGGTGACAAATGGATTACAAAACCAAGAGGAAGAAAGTATTAGCATTATTACGAAGAAGACTCAGCTGTACTAAAGTCATCTAGAACCCCGAAAAATAGATCACATTTTGCCCATAGTTCATTTCTTCTTGAAATTGCCTCACGGAGGGTTAGTCACTTTTGGGGACCATAACACACCTAAACTGTACAGAATGCTTGAAGGATGGTAAGAGCCAGCAAAACAGGTGGCAGCAACGGCTGAAATGACGGACCAAGGACTACCAAAGTACTCGCGCTTGATCCCCACCTGACGCATGTGCCATTTGCTTCTGTGGTACCTATTCACTTGGCTAAATAGCTTGGCCAAATAGCTTCCTTTGATATTAAAGGCAATGTCCTTACTCAGATCATTGAAGAAAGATAAGATGTCTGCATTCAATCCCAAATAGTTCACTATTACTTGGTTCTCAAATAAGAGTGTTGTGTCCACTTCGTGTTCACGAGACATCTCATGAAGTTGACTTAACTGGTCATGTGCCTAGAGGAGTAGCAATAACACTACTCGAAGGCGATGCGTCAAGTATAAGTGTTGGGGTAATCCCTTACGAGGTGTTGAAGGTGACAAAATAAATCAAAAACTACTAATGTGTTAAATGTGTTTAATTGTTGAGTAATAGATTATGCAGATGATAAAATGTGTAAAAGATATTATCAAAGTTTGTACTTTGAAGAACTAGAAGATAGACTCTATGTTGAAGCTGAATTTATTCAGAGCATGTCTAAACCTTAAAGCTAACTATGTTCGGAATCATATTATAATGATGGATATGTTTAGATTTACGTCAGTTGAAAAGTCTCTTCGACGGAATCAACTCAGACTTTACATACAAAAACGAGACATAAGTCCAAAACATGAGAAGGTCTAGAACGAGACACATGTTCAAAATGAAGCATGTTCAAAATGAGACAACTCAACGAGAATGTGACATAAGCCAAAACATATAATAGCTAGTGATCTGGTTTGAATTCTACATCAAGATAGATTTGATTGACTCAATCTAATTGATTTACAATTGGAGCTTGAAGACAAGAATTTTCTAAACAAAGAAGCTCTACTTATGAAAACCAAGATTCTATTTGTATGGACGATCAAAATCAATTTGGGATTCTGTTTTCGTCACTCAATGACTACTAAATCTTTTTATACGAGATCTATCTAACGAGTAGATTGGAAGACGATCATCGGGATACTGCCCAACAGCTAGTTTGGAAGTGGATGAGTATTTAAGGAGACCAATGACCGAGGAGCAAGTAAGAGGCAAAGCGTAGAATCTATAATTCCAAAGTCTGAGCAAACTTCAATCATGCGTAATCTCTTGTTGATCATATAGTGGAATCCAGCCAGAAGGTTGTTAGTATGGGAGAGTAAACATAGGTATGATTTAAGCTGAACCACTATAAATTTCATGAGCAAGCTTCTCTTCCTTAACTCTCTTTATTTAAGTTTGTTGTATTATTACATGTTATTTCAAAGGTATGTTCAATCGCATAAATGATTCCGAATTCTACCAAAAGTCTAATGGCTCATTTATCATACTCTAATCCTTATTCAAACATTACTCGCAACTTATTTTGTTTCACATTTATTTGTAAAGATTTCTTTTAAACACCTATTTACCCCTTTCTTGATGTTCATAATAGCATCATCAATTGGTAGAGTCAAGTGCTCATTTAATTGAAGTGTTTTTACTTATGAGCTTAAGATCTTCTATGACCCGTATCTTGACACCGAGGCTGGTTGAAGGGCAAAGCAACACTAGGCTTCCCTATTTTGATGTAAACGAATTCAATGTTTGGAAAGACAAAATGAATGCATTCCTAAAATCCAAAGATCCCTTATAATGGGATGTTGTGGAAAATGAATCAATCTCATTGTTTGCGTCTACATCAAATGAGAATGGCAAAGACAAACAAATCGAACCCATGCTCCTATGTCTCGGACAGAGATGTCCAAAAGAGAAGCTCTTGATGTAAAGACCATCTATTATTTATATTGTGCTTTGTCCCATACTGAATATAATAGAATTTATTAATGTGAAATAGCTAAAGAAGTCTGGAATAGATTTCATGTCACCTATGAAGGAACATATCGTGTAAAAGAGACAAAAACAAATATTTTGCTTGACCAATATGAATCCTTCAAGATGAAGCTTGGAGAATTTATTGGACATATGTTCAGTCAATTTACAAAAATTGTAAATGTTTTGGCGTATCAAGGTCATCAAATTTATGCCCCAATGAATGTCAACAAACTTCTGTGAGGTCTCTCAAAAGATTAGAACCACATCAAGACCTCAATTCGAAAGACTTAGAGAATTATAGCATATATGTTGATGAACTCATTGGCACTCTTCAATCCTACAAAATGAAACAAATTAACGACGAAGATCCTGAAGGTAAGAAGTTCATCACTTCAAAATCTAATATTGATTTTGATGATATAGATTCAGAAGATGACATGAACGATGAAGAGTTAGCACACCTAATAAAGTGAAAGAGATAGTATGAACACCTAGAGGGGGTGAATAGGTGTGAAAATAGATTTCCGAAAAACAGTTAAAGTACTTTAATTCTTAAACCGAGTCTCGATGAACAACAAACTTTGAAGAATAATTCAAACTTTAACAACTACTTCAAAACATGGAAAGATATCACAGCAGATAACTTAAAGGAGTTCGGGGAAGAGAAAATGAACACACGATTTATAGTGTTTCGGCTTAGATCAAGCCTACGTCCATTTTCCCACGTTGACAGCCTTCTAGCTTGTTTTCACTATGAATCGAAAGAGAATCACAACCTTATAATCTCGACTTCTCGGTGAAAAGTCTCTACTACTCTCACGAAGTCACACTTTGAGTCTCTCTCTCTTTTGAATACAAATTTGAGCATTGTGTAAGGAAGAACAATTAAATGGAAAGCTTGACTTTGGAATTCTTTTTTTCACGCTCACTCTTGAATGACTTGAAAACTTACTTAAATACTCCTTCAAGCCTTCTCAACCGTTGGTACTTTCCAAAAGAATTCTTCCAATGAACCTATTAGATAGAATCAATTAAAGGAGATCTCGAGCCGTTTGAAGATTGAGATGAAAGTCTGTCAATCCTAATCACCCATACAATCAGGATCCGGGTTTCCATAAGTAGATTCTTTCCTAGTAAGCTTGCATTCCAAAATGATTTGTGGTTTCCAAATTGATTCCAACAAAGATAATCAATATGGTAGGTAATATTTCTAACCAGAAAGCCCGATATATCCCGTACGTATCTTGAAGCCTTGAAGGAAGAAGAATAATCTTGAGTCTGATTATGTCTTCGTTCTACTTTTGCGTTCAGTCTGGATCTTCGTCAAAGTGGGTGGACTTTTGATGTAAGGTAGACTTTGAGAGAAATACACAGAAATCTCGCATTCTTTATAATAGAACTTACAGAAGTTTTGTCAACTTCAAAACATAATAGGAGTTTTCTCCAACATAAAGAAATTTAGAAAGCTGAGTAGAAAAAGGAAGGAAGCACAATTGGAAGAAACAATAAAAGTAAAATGGGCAAAAAAGAACAATAAAAGAAGATGATGAGTAAGGAAATATATGCTTGACAGCATATTCGGACTTAGACTCAAATTCAGAATCATACATAGATTTTGAGGTAAATTACCCCGAAATCCCTTATAAGGTATCTAAATATATTGATAAATTGTGCTTGAATATCAAGTTTGCTCTTAAAAGGATCTCCCAACTAAAAAATGAAAATTCAAGACTGAGGCAACATGATTTTTCTCAAAAAGAAAAGTTTGAAATTTTGCAAAAAGATTTTCTACAAACAAAAGAAAGTTGAGATTTACTTATCAAAGAAAATGATTCTTTAAAAAAGGTTTTCAAATATTTCAACAAAATTTTCAAAAGGTTCAAAAACATTAGAGCATATCATTTCCATATAAGTTCTTTACTATAATAACTCGAGACTTGGTTTCAATAAGGAAAGTAATTCTCTAATGGACTTTCCCAAAGTCAAAGAGAGACTCAAACAAAAACCTCCTAGACTTATTTATAAACAATATTTTCATAAGGTCTTTGTAAAATCTATTGGTCGAAGTGCTTTCAAGTGCTCTAAATGTGGAAATCCATAACACTTTGAGAATGAATGTCCTAAAGTCTGAAGACCAATTAAAAAAGACTCGATAAAAATAACATGTTCTACTAACTCTCATAGACCGAAGCGGATTTGGATACCAAATAAAAGATGAGTTGTTTTCGTAGGAAATAAACAAAAAGAAGAAAGAGTATTTGGTAAGGAATGTATATTTTTAAATTCTCAATTTGTTTTGGGTACATTCTTCTTTAGATTATCTTTGTACTTGATATATTGTATCTCCATGATATGATTTGCTCGACTCAAACTTTATGCGACACGTGATATATATTCCAAATTGATTGTTGATTTCGGGTTAAAATTTTGATACATTTTTTTGAGATTATGAGATTGGATAAATATAATTGATCAATATATCGCCTTCATATAATTTGGTTAATTGAATAGATACTCAAGGATATTATTGTAAATGCTAGTACGAGCACCTAGAGAGGGTGAATAGGTGCAAAAACAAACTTTTGAGAAGTATAGTGTAAAACTTTACTTTTCACCGAGTCTGTTTAACAGCAGACTTTAAAAGAGAAAAGAGATTCTAACAATTAAATAAAGTTACGAACAAAGTAAATGAGTTTAGGGAAGAGAATAAAAACACAAGGTTTATAGTGGTTCGGCTTAATCCAAGCTTATGTCCACTCTCCCGCATTGACGGCCCACCGGCTGGATTTCACTATAAATCAAAAGAGTCATTATAGTATCACATCCTTGATTGCATAGTGTAGATACTCTACTACACTTCATCAAAGTCTCACAAATATATAAACTCTCTTTTGAGTATAAGTTTACGCTCAACAATTGAATTGGCAAAAAACAAGGCTTCAAACTTTGAAATTTATCTATCACACACACACTTGAACAACTAGAGCGTCCTCCATATATACTCCTCCATGTCTCCATAACCGTTTGCACTTTCCAAAGAAATTCTTCCAATCTACCCATTAGATAGAATCAATTAGGAAGATCTCAAGTTATTTAAGGAATATGACGATAGCCCACCAATCTTACTCGCCCATACAATCGGGATCTAGGTTTCCATAAGTAGAACCTTTCAAGTATACTTCGTCAATCAACAGATCCGAATTACTCAAGTTATTTCCAATGTGAGATCTAAACGCTATCTCCAGCTGTGAGATCTTCTCCAACCGTTAGAATCAAATCCTTAAAGAAATACTCGAATCTAGATAAGTCTTCTTCGACAGTCTAGAAACTGTTAATGAGGGTAGACTTTGAGTCTTGAGTCTCGGCGGTCCGACGGTCTTCAAACTTTGACGAAAGAGTCTGCAAGTCTTCAAACTAGCTGATAGAAATGTTTTGTCAGCTTCAAAACAAATATGGAAGTTTTCTCCAATAATTATTTTCTCTAATCTTATGATACTTTGCTTTGTGAGAATTTTTCTTCAAGATATTATTGTGCATAATGTTCTTCACATAAATAATATGTTATGATGAGTTAAGAAAGAATATTTGATTATCTATGGAGATTTTATATTTTGCTCTAACATCAAGGAAGGATCCAAATATAATGATACCATAAAGGAAACAAGTTTATTGCAAGAAACTCCACGAAGGAATAATGATTGCAAATCTACGCAAATCATGGCGTGATCAGAAAAGTATCTCATACAAAGAATAACAATGATCATCTTTAAATTAATGGAATTCAAGGAACGACGTTCTATTCAACATGCAAATATTATCATGATAATAGGGGGAGAAAGTGAATCCAAAGAAAGAGAAAGAATTGTGATAACCTCAAAAGGCAATAAATTGAGGAGGAGTATTGATCAATTATGGATTTTTTTTTTTTTTGAATTGATCATGATCTTGATTATTATGGAAGGAAGGAAAATGTAATTGTGTTAGAACTTGTTAAGTTCTAAAAATCCAGTTGGTACATCTTTTATTACTTTTTGTCATTAAAAATTTCTTATCTATATTATTGTTTTATTATGACAAAAATGGTAAGTAAATTTTTATAATGCATTCGTGATTTTTAATAGATATTTGCTAATATATGATGAACATAAGCTATATCACATATTTTTTAGGTTCAACTTATTTTGTAGAAACCGATGTTTTTGGAAATTGTGTTTCATGCAAGATATATTTATTATCACTTTATATTCTCTACATGATACCATTTCCATTATTATCGTTTTTTATTATGACAAAAAAGGGGAGAGAATATAAATATGCATATATGTTGATATTATTTTAATTTGTAATTATCTTATGATTATCTTTCCATATATGATTATGCTCAATCCATTTGCTATATTTTGCTATTTTTTTATTCGAATTACATTATTTAAATATCTCATATTTAAAGACTATTCATGTGCTTAAGATTGCCTGATTTATTAATATCTTTAAAAGTATGTTTACACATCTGCATATTCAAATATTGTTTTGTCATTATCAAAAATGGGGTGATTATTAAGGAAATCCTTTATAATATTTTGAAGATGAAAAATAAATCAAAGGCTACTAACATATTTAATGGTTGAGAAAAGGCTACGTAGATGATAGAATGTGTAAAAGGTATTATCAAAGTTTATACTTGGAAGAACTAGAAGATAGACTTTATGCTGAAGCTGAACTTATTTAGAGCGTGTCCAAACCTTAAGGCTAAATATTTTCGGAAGTAGATTTTAAGGATGGATATGTTAAGACTTACGTCTAGATTGAAAAGTCTTTTCAGATGAAACACACTAAGACTTTACATACATAACATAAGTCTAGAATGTGACAAAATCTAGAACGAGACACGTGTACATATTGAAGCATGTTCAGAATGAGACAACTTGACAGAATGTGACACAAGCCCAAACATATAATGGCTATTGATCTAGTTTGGATTCTATATTAAGATAGATTTAATTGACTTAATCTAATTGATTGACAATTAGATCTTAAAGATAAAAACTTTCTAAATGGAAAAACTCTATTTATAGAAATCAAGATTCTATTTGTATGGGTGATCAGAATCAACTTGAGATTCTGCTTCTATTACTCAACGGTTATTAAATCCTCTTGATACAGATTTTTCTAATGGGTGATTGGAAAATGATCCTTTGGATACTATCCAACGGCTAGTTTGGAAGTCGATAAGTATTTAAGGAGACCAAAGACTGAAGAACAAATAAGAGACGAAGCATAAAATCTATAATTTCAAAGTCTGAGCGAACTTCGATTATGCACTTATCTTTCCTGAGCTTAAACATTTGTGATCGTGAGAGAAATACCAAAAGAGTAACTTAGTGAGATAGTGCGATCTATCACTGAATGTTTGCACTCAAAGTTGAAATCTCTTATTGATCATATAGTGGAATCCAGCCAGAAAGTTGTTAGCATGGGAAAGTGATTGTAAGCTTGATTTAACCCGAATCACTATAAATTTCGTGTAGAACATTCTCTTCCCTTAATTCTCTTTATTTAAGTCTGTTACGCTATTACAGGTTATTTCAAAAGTCTGTTTTATCAAATAATGGATTTTGATTATCTATCAAAAGTCTAGTGACTCGTTTATCGACTCTGATCCTTATTCAGACTTTGCTCGCAACTTATTTTGTTCCGCATTTATTTATTAATACTTTTTTTAAACACCTATTCACCCCCTCTAGATGTTCATACTAGCATCATTATGAAGGAGCTCATGAAATCGTCAAGAGTCAAACAAGGGATTTGAAGTTCTCTATGATTGAATTGGATGTCGAGCAAGTTCAAGTTATCGCCCTTCATCGGCCTGCATTTTATCCCAGAGCGAATAAGCTGCCTTGCCGAGGGGATCAAAGCTAAGTGGTCGCCATCGACATCTCCAGGTTTTTTCAGTTCCCAATGAAAAAGATAAAGTTTTGGTTTGACTGTAGAACTTCTCCGGTTGTCTCGGTGGCCGTGGAACTGCCTCGATGATAAATAGTAGCGCAAGCTCCCTGAGTGAGCGCTGGTTGGCTTCATGAGCTCTGTCGCCACTCGATAAGTCGAAGGCCTCTTGAAGGACAAAGAGAGGGATTTGGTTTTCGATCCGAAGAAAGTCCCTTAAAAGGAAGACAAAGATCCATGGCGTCGCAAAGAAAGGATCGTCCTTATGGCTTAAATACTTTCGCAGTGAAGGAGAACACCTCGACAATGAAACAGGCATCGAGGACCATCATCTCAACTAGAACCGAGCTTTCCCAATGAAGATGCTCTGAGTAGCAATCCCGAATTTCATTCTCCTCGAGGCAATGGCATTCTTCAACTACACAATGACATTGAAATAGTCTTCGAGGCCCACGCCACTCTCTTTCGTACGTTCGAGGAGAGAGGAGAAGAATCGAGGTTTGTGCTGCTCGACCATATTCAGCCGTTTCTGGCCATGGTGGGACGGACCTATGGAGACGATTTGGGGCTCGTAAGCCTTGTCGTTGATTTGAAGCAGGCTGTCCGGGGCTTTGAAAATGCAGCAGGAAAATTTACTGGCGAAGTGTTTCAAAAGAGTCGGCGGTTTCTTGAACCGCTGCTCCATGGAAGATGACCATTCCCTCGGCATCCCGATCACGTGGTGGTCCGTTTCTCCGTTGAACATGGTGGCTGTGCAAACCCTCTCAGCACCGTGCCGAGGCCCTTGAAAGGATTTTAAGAACGAGAAGTGATCGGTGATCATGTGGTGACTGACTTGTGAGTTGTGACCCACACCGAAATTGTATCCACCTGGACAGGCATTATTAATTTGTTTATTGTTCTTGCCAGAGGCTGCGAGGATTAATTTGAATATACGAAACGTAGCTTTACACGTAATGGAAGGGAATCTTTCATAAATAAAAAACACTGCACTGCACAGGGAAGGGATGGATTCAACTGCCAGCTGCCCCCAATAAAATAAGTGAAGATAGAATATGCCTAACAGCACTCAAGATGAATATTAAAAATCTAAAAACGAAATGTATTTTTTAAGGATAAATGTATAAAAAACCCCAAAATTTATTATAAAAGTGTAATTGAATATTAAAATGTATAAAAAAGTACAATCAAGTTTTAAAACTTATTAAGTGCAATTATGCTCTTTTATTAATTCTGTCCAATTTAACTAATGGAAAATGTTAATGTGATTTTCTTTAATATTTTCTTTTTTTATGAGAAACCAAACATGTTTAAAACTAGCATTTGACATATAAAAGATTTAGCAAGCGTTTGATACTTACTGTTGTATCTCAACAGTTTGAAACTAATCCTCAGGTTGCCCATCCTAAGCAAAAGAGAATCGGTGGTCCTACTGGCGCCAATACTATTTGTCTGTTAGGGTGTTATTATGCTAGCCAATCTCTATTTGTTATCCAGAGATATGTCGGAAGGCTACATATAAATTAATGGGCATGATGCTCACATCCTATTATATTTTCCTCAAGTCTTATATGTTAGTACATATATTCAGCAAATAAGAAAGTCTTATGTCTATATAGTATTATAACAAATTACTAGTATGAGTATAACTTATATTTATTTATTTATAACTTATATTTTAACGCTACACATGGGAAGGATGGATTCCAATGCCAGCTGCCCCCATTCAAATACTTGAAAATAGAAATTGCCTAACAGCCCTTGAAAAGAAATACGTGCCAA
This sequence comes from Eucalyptus coolabah, assembly GCA_014182585.1. Taxonomy (NCBI): domain Eukaryota; kingdom Viridiplantae; phylum Streptophyta; class Magnoliopsida; order Myrtales; family Myrtaceae; genus Eucalyptus; species Eucalyptus coolabah. The sequence goes on from CM024622.1 coordinate 35,155,485, forward strand.
TGACACAGGATAAAAATTCTAAAACTTGTCAAATTTGTGCAATCGTGCCCTTTCGTTAATTCCGTCCAACTTGACATACGAAAAATGCTAACATGACTTTCTTTATTATTATTATTCTTATTTATGAGAAATCGAACATGTTTGAGATTAACGTTTGACATATAAGGGATTTGGCAAGCATTTGATATTTACTATTGCATCTCAGCTGTTTGAAACTAATGCTCCACATTTTCAAATTAATCCTCAGGTTGTACATCCTAAGCAAAGGAGATGTTGCAGTCCTACTGGCACCAATACTATTTGTCTGTGAGGGTGCCATTTTGCTAGCCAATATCCCCCTTTTTTTTTTTTGTAAAGATGTATCGAAAGGCTATTTATAAATTACTAGGCATGATGCTCACATTCCTATTATATTTTCCTCAAGTCTTATGATAGTATATATATTCAGCAAATAAGAAAGTCATATGTCTGTATAGTATTTTTTAACAAATTACAAGTGTATATATAACATATATATATACTATTAATTTGGTTTGTAGGTGATTCATAACTTTTAACTTTCGAATCAACAATAAAATTGAAGGAGAGAGGAAGGGAGGAAGCTTTTTTTCGAGTGCTACGGTAATAACAAAGACAAGTGAAGGTACGCGTTCATATTAATTTGAGCAAGCAAGAACAACACCACCGAGACAACAAAGATGGGAAAGGGAGGAAAATGGGAACAAACTCATAAATGTTAAAGAAAACTCATTTACTATTTTGAAGTTGACAAAATATTTCCAAAAGTCTAGTCTGAAGACTTGCAAACTCAAGTGTTATAGTCTCGAAGAACTCTAGACTCTACCGTCAAAGTCCGAAGACCGCCGGACTCAAGATTCAAAGTCCGCCCTCACCGACGGTTTCCGGACCAAAGAATGAAGACTTATCCAGATGCCAGATTAACTTCAAGGATTCATTTCGTATAGTTTGTGGATGACCTTATGGCTGGATATAGCATCTAGTTGATTGATTATTCTTATTGGAATCTACTCCGATATGAAAATCTTTTGAAAGGTGAGCAAACTTGGAATGTTCTACTTATGGAAACCAAAGATCCTGATTGTATGGGTGAACAGCATTGACGAGCCTTCATCACAAATCATCTAACGACTCGAGATCCCCTAATTGATTATGTCCAATCGGTAGATTAGAAGAATTCCTTTGGAAAGTGCCAACGGTCATGAAGGCATGAAGGAGTATTTAAGGCGAGACTCTTCGTTGTTCAAAGAAGTGCGTGAAGGATAAATTTCAAAGTCTAAAGCTTTCTAGTTCCTTGCTCTTTCACTCATCAAGCTCAAAGTTGTATAAAAGAGAAAAACACATAGTGAAACTTTGTGAGAGATCAGTAGAGACTCTTCACCGAAAAAGTCGAATATCACAAGTTGTAAAATCTCTTTTGATTCATAGTGAAATATAGCCAGTGGGCTATCAGCATAGGAGAGTGGACGTAGGCTTGATCTAAGCCGAACCACTATAAAACCTTGTATTACAATTCTCTTTCCTTGAATTCCTTACTTTTATTCGTAGCTTTATATAATTGTTTAAAGTCGATTACGTCCTTAGTCTATCATCTTCTATAGGCAATTTACTTCTACAAAGTCTTGTGAAAATTTTAGTTGCACCTATTCACCCTCCCTCTTGGTGTTTGCACTAACCCTTTCAATTGGTATCGGAGCTTGTGTGCTTATATATTGAAGTGTTTTTACTTCTTAAGCTAAAGATCTATGTCTACTATTTTGGTTCCAAGTTTGATTGAAGGCCAAAGCAACACCAAATTTCCTTACTTTGATGAGAAAGAGTATAATGTGTGAAAAAATAAGATGAAGGCATTTATGAGATCGAACGATTCCTTGGAATGGGATGTAGTAGAAAAATGGATCATTCCCAAAGTTACATCAATCTTAGAAAGAGGAAAGGAAGTGGCAGATGCTGAATTAACACAAGGAGAAATAACCAAGAGACAAGCTCCCGATGCTAAAATCATTTATTTTTTATATTATGCTTTATCTCCTGCTAAGCATAACAGAATTTCATCTTATGAAACGGCAAAAGAAGTTTGGGACATGTTGCATGTTACCTATGAAGGAACTAATCGAGTCAAAGAAACAAAAATCAATATCCTACTCAAACAGTATGAAGCACTCAAGATGAAGCCAGAAAATCCATCACCGACATGTTCGGTCATTTCACGAGATTGTAAATGGTCTAGCATATCAAGGACAGCCAATTTCAAGACCAATGAAGGTCAACAAATTGCTACATGGACTCTCCAAATACTAGAATCACGTAAAGACTTCAATAAGAGAAAACCAAAGGATCATGCCTCTTTCAAGTAGATGAATTGGTTGGCACACTTCAATCATATGAAGTAGAACAAATCAATAAGGAAGAAGATCCAAAATGTAAGAAGTCAATTGATTTAAAATCTAATGATAATTTTGATGATACAGATTTAAAAGATGACATGGACGATGAAGAGCTAGCACTCATAATAAGGAAATTCAGAAAGTTGAACAAGAAAGGAAGAAGGTTTAACGAAAGAAGCAAAGCACTCAAAGATTTCAGAAGAAATCAACTAAGGACAATGAAACCAACAAAGATGTGATTTGCTTCGAATGCAAGAAAAAGGGGTACATCGACTCAACTGTCATATGTTGAAGAAAAAGAAAGGAAAAATAGAGAAATACAAAAAGGCTCTCAAAGTGGAGATATTGAGTGATACGAATGCGAGAACAAAGTGATAAAGAATACGCCAATATATATTAATAGCCAATTCGTAATCGATTCAAACTTTGAAATAGATTCGACTCGAAATAGATTCAGACTCGACTCAAATGAAGAAGTCGAGGTAAGCAATTTAAAAATTCCTACTAAAGTCTCAAAGTATATAGATGAAATCTGTCTTAGTCTCAAAACACCTCTTAAAAGGATTTCCGAGCTGAAGAGGGAGAATTCTAAATCGAAGCAACGGAAACTTCTTGGAAAGAAAAGTTTGAAAATCTATACAAAAGTTTTGTTGATTTGAAAGAAAATGCAGACTCTCTTTCGAAGGAAAATACTTTTTTGAAAAAGGACATTTCAAATATCACAAAAAGGTTTTCAAAAGGATTTGAGAAATTGGAAAATATTATTTCAAGTACAAAGACCTTATTTCAACAAATCTGGTTTGGGAATGATAAGAAACTATTCCTTTAATTGATTTTCCAAAAGTGAAGGAAAGAATCAAATAAAGACCTACAAAAACATTTTACAGGAACCATTTTCAAAAAGTTTTTGTAAAACATGTTGACCATAGTGCTCTCAAATGTTCAAAGTGTAATAGTTCATAACATTTCGAGAAGGAATGTCCCAAGATTTGGAGATGTGTTAAGATAGATTGGGCAAAGACGTATTTAATACTAACTCCCTAGACCCAAGAAAATGTGGGTACCAAAAAAGCTTGACTGCTTTTTATGATTGCAGGTCACAATCAAGAAAAAGATCGAATGATATTTGGATAGTGGTTGCTTGAGACATATTGATGTAGCTAGTATAAGCACCTAGATGGGGTGAATAGGTATAAAAACAATTTCTCGATATACCACAGTAATACTAAGCAGATGATAGAAATGAAATACTCTTTTGCTTAAGCAAAATGAATTACGATCAAGGTAAAGTAAAGAGTAGGGAAGAGAAGATTAAACACAAGGTTTATAGTAGTTCGGCTTATCCTAAGCCTACGTCCACTCTTCCGCACCGACAGCCTATTGGCCGGATTCCACTATGAACAAAAGAGATGTTACAAAGATAGTTCTTCCTTGATTCCACAAAGTGTAGATATTCTATCACACTTCCTCAAGGTTTCTCACAAGTATAAACTCTCTTTTGAGTACAAGTTTTTCGCTCAAATGAATTGACTAAACAACAAGATGCTTCAGACTTTGAAATTCTTCTATCGCGCACTCTCTCTTGAACAGCTTATAACGTCTTCTTTTTATACTCCTTTATGCCATCATACCCGTTAGCACTTTCCAAAGGAATTCCTCCAATCTACCCGTTGGACGGAATTAATTAAGAAGATTATTCAAGCTATTAAAGGAATATGTCGATAGCCCATCAATCCTGTTCGCCCATACAATCGGGATCTCGGTTTCCATAAGTAGAACCTTCCACGAATATTTCGCTAATCATCGGATCATTGACCATTGAATCAATTTCGATCAATTCAAAGGGATTCCGATAAGTCATATCCAGCCAAGAGATCTTCTCCAGTCGATAAGGTCATATCCTTAATAAAACATCCAGATTCGGGATACCCTTTCTTCAACGGATTAGAAACGCCAATGAGGATAGACTTTGAATCTTGAGTCGGCTGTCCGGGAGGTCTTCGGACTTTAAACAGCAGAGTGCAAGCCTTCGACTGCATCGATGGAAACGATTTGTCAGCTTCAAAACACTTCAAGAAGATTTCTCCAACAATCTCCCCCTTTTTGATGATGACAAAACTTTCCTACAGATTTGGACAACTTTGACCTACAAAACATTTCTCAAACACATATGCATATCTTATAAAGATAAATGGCTAAATGAATAACACTAGAATCTGCAACCACGTAAAATAGGTTAGTCTTGAATAAGATAAAGCCATAAAGCCAACCATAAGATATCAATATCAATAGCAGTCAAATCCAAATCCAAATCCAGACACAAAATTAAAGTCAAACATTAATCCAAATCAAACAATCCAAACGATTAAAAATTCAAAGTTTTGATTCAAATCTTGCACTTCTCCCCCTTTTTGTCAGCATTAAAAAAGGTTAAGATGAAAATGGAATGAAGTCAAGATTGCTTGAGAATGTGAACAAGCTGGAAATCTCCCATGGATCGAACGATCCCTTCCAGCCTTTTCAAGTCTTCCTTCGTTGTGCAATCTCCTCACCCTTAGCATTGGCCCGAATCTGAACAGAGAGGGCTTGGATCCGATCTTTCAATGAAACCGAAGAAACTTGACCCGCATTCTCCGCAAGCTTTGAACCTCGCATCCCTGAGCATAGATTTGACCACGCATCTCCAAGAGAATATCCATAATTCGTGAAAATCTGCTGAGCTGTCGGTCCGCGTACTAGCTTCAAAGCATGTTCTCGCGAGATGATGGCATATCGAATAATCGTGTAGATTTGGTGATGAAGCATCATGTTCTTCTTCAGAAAATGAGAGGCATGAATTTCTTCGGATTAGTTGGAGAGCGGCTAACTCCCTCATTGTCTCCCCCGTCTCTCGTGCCTTCAGGTGGAGAAGAGTGTTTTTTAGGCTCTCTTTCCTCTTGATTCATTCTCTCTTCTTCTTCTTCAGGTCTTTATTGCTCGCTTTCTTTTTCACCAGCCGCTCTTTCTTCTCGCTTCTTTTCTTCTTCTTCTCTCTCTTCTTTTTCTTTCTCTTGTCCTTGTCTTTCCTCTCCTTCTTTCTCATGATGTTCCATGGATTCTGAACAGAGTGACTTAGCTTCTTCAAAGCTATGGCCGAAATGGTAAGGTCGTCATCCTCTTCATCTTCCACGATGAGAGCTCTTCTTTTCTTGGTTGGAGCAACCATTAGCTCCTTCCCTTTCCTTTTGATGTAGAAGAGAATTGATGAGACTTTACAAGAGTCTTTTCCTTAAATTTCTCCAACTCCTTGCTTAGTTCCTTCAGACACATCTTGGTCACCATTTTCAGTCCTATCACCATATGATCGCACGATCGAACACAAAAGATTTGCGGAGGCTGAATATTCGATGTCCGAATAACTTTGTCACAAGGCTTGGGTAAGGAAGTTGACCTATGTCTTTCATCACGGCTCTATACATGTGGAATATGATAGTGTGAGGAAGAGAAAACATTTTCCCAAAGTAAGAATGGCGTACATCGCATTGCCTCCGAACTTGAGACATTAGTCTTTGAAGTTGATTTGGTCGAAGGCAATTGATCACAATCTTGTAAAGCAAGATGTTGAATGCACTCATCCTTAAGTAGGTGATCTTTTCGTTTGTTCTCCTGTCCTTCACCAGTTCCAGTGTAGCCCGAGCAATAGAAACTTTGATCGGTTGATATCTTCCTCTCTCAACTCCTAACACATCCGCCAAAGATATTCATATCCACAATAAAATCTTGATCTTTGACATGAAGGAGAATCTATTCGCATCCAAAAAGCTAAGATTTGAATAGAAATATGCGGTCGGTTCAAAGATAGGCCTCTATAGTGTCAAAGCAGAACTTTTCAAGTTGAAGATGACCGAACTTTTCTCTCAAGTTCACATTCACAGCATCCAGAAAATCAAAATCTACACTCCTAGGGTTTATCACCCCATGCTTCAGCAGTTTTGAGTATAGACCCTTCCTCGTTCTTTCGATCTAAACATCTCTCCTCTTTTTCCTCTGATTTCCGCCGCAATACCCATCCTTGGTTGAAATTGCATGAACAATTTGTCATCATCATTCCCCTCTCTCGGATTAAATCCCCAATCACGAGGATCACTTGGGATATTTTCAAGGGATTCTTCTACCACCCCTTTACGAGCAATTCCCAAACTTTCTATTTTCCGCAAAAATATATACTCATTCACATATCCTTTGTCTTTTAGAAAATCATCGACATAGTTCAGAGGAGTACGAGTTCCTTTTAAAGTACGATACAGCTTATAAATAAAGGCGGGCTTTTGAACTCTTACAGGATCTGCATCCTCAATGATTTCTTCCTCTTATTGATGAACAACGCCTTGAGGACTAAATGAAGGAGAATAACGTTGTCGAGAATGTTGTGGGCTCTGTTGCTGATCTAGAGACACTTCTTCTTCAGTGAGATCGAAGTGCGTAGGCCCCTCATTCATTCGCCGTGGTCCCCTGCTTGCGATCCTTGACGACTTTCTTGAAGACGACATCTTTCTCGCACTTTGAAAGATTCCTTGCTTGACTTTCCCCAAGAAAAATGACAACTTTTTCGAAGATTAGGCATGAGATAAAAACATGAATGGAGGATCGCTGCTTTTTAGGGTTTTTGAGAGTGAAGTGAGGAGGAAACAACAGTATACGATCGGTTAAAAAGAGGGGTATACGAATCGTCACAAAAAAAATAAATAAAAAGATGCCTTTTCAAAATAACTGTCCTTTTTTCGCGAAAATAGTCATTTCAAAAAATAACTTCTTTTTCGAAAAAGGAAATGATGCAATAATTACGCCAATTAAAGATAACAATAAAAAGACACGGTTCGATGATCGTACCTTTTCAAGATAATATTTTAGAGAGAGAGACTAACTTACAGTCAAGGTCTTGTATGTCTGAGTCTGAGAGTCTCTAAACTTTAACTTCTTCAAACCTCAATATGTTGAGTCTGGAGCGAATAATTTCAAATTGATTTTTCTCCAAGGGCTTTGTGAATATATCCGCCGGTTGGTTCTTTGAATCAACATACTCGAATCGAAACTTCTCCATTTTGAACATGGTCTCTAATGAAGTGATGTCGAATCTCTATATGCTTTGCTCTTGAGTGAAGAATTGGATTTTTGGTGAGATTGATAGCGCTGGTGTTGTCGCAATTAATCTCTATGCATGAGTCTTCAATTCCAAAGTCTCTTACCCGTTGCTTTATCCATAGAATTTGTGAACAGCAACTTCCAAGAGCTACATACTCGCTTCGCCGTAGAGAGAGCTACCGTACTCGCTTTCTTGAAAACCAAGACACCGTCCCCGCTCCAAGTAGTTGACAGTACCTGAGGTGCTCTTTCTATCAACTCGCAACCGGCTAAATCTACGTCTGAGTATCCAAGAAGAGTAAAGTCTCCCTTTTTAGGATACCATAGGCCGATGCTCGAAGTTAAAGTAATGTATTTGATAATACGCTTTGCAGCACTTAAATGAGATTCTTTAGGGTCTCCGCTTGAAATCTAGCACAAATGCAAACACTAAACAAAATGTCGTCTAGAAGCAAAGTAAGATAAAGAAGTGAGCCAATGATACTCCTATATAGCTTCTAGTCGACTTTCTTTCCTTCTTCATCTTTGTCTATCTTCAAGACACTTGACATTGGAATGTCAGTCTTTTTGCAATTGTCTAGTCCAAACTTTTTGACAAGATCATTATCATATTTTTCTTGACGAATAAATGTTCCTTCCTTTAGTTGTTTCACTTGAAGTCCAAGAAAGAAGGTTAACTCACCCATCATGCTCATTTCAAATTCATCCTGCATAGTCTTAGAGAATTTCTTGCACAGACTTTCATTAGGAGATCCGAATATGATATCATCGACATATATTTGAACTAGTACAAAACTTTTGCTTTCCTTTTTGATAAATAGAGTAGTGTCTACTTTACCTTTCACGAAACCGTTTTGAACTAAAAACTTACTCAGCCTGTCATACCAAGCTCGAGGTACTTGTTTCAAGCCATATAAGGCCTTTTTAAGTCTGAATACTGAGTCTGGTTTCCTTGGGTCTTCAAACCCAGGTGGTTGTTCCACATAGACTTCATCATGGATGAATCCATTTAGAAAAGCACTTTTGACGTCCATTTGGAATAACCTGAAATTTTTGTGACAAGCAAATGCAAGTAATAAACGAATTGCTTCTAACCTTGCTACTAGTGCGTAAGTCTCGTCATAGTCGATCCCTTCTTCTTGCATGTAACCCTTGGCCACAAGTCTTGCTTTGTTTCTTACGACTTTGCCTTTCTCGTCCATCTTGTTTCTGAAAATCCATTTAGCTCCAATAACAGATTTACCTTTAGGTTTAGGAGACAATTCCTAGACATCATTGATACCGAATTGCTTGAGCTCTTTTTGCTTGGCTTCAATCCAGTTTTCATCGAGATAAAGCTTCTTCTATGCTTTTGGGTTCTATTTTAGAAATAAGAGCCACAGCACTAGATTCTTCGCGCTTTTTGGATCTTGTGCGAATTCCTTCATTGATGTCACCAATGATAAGATCTTTGGGATGACTGGACTTATGCTTCCAGTTGCTGGTTAATTTGTCGATTGATGATCACTTCCTTCGCTTGATTCTTCAACGGTCACTTGCTGCTTTGTTCCTTCAAAGTCCGAGTTTGCTTCTTGAGATTTAGACTTTGCAGAGTCTGGAGCAAGTTCAGATTCTTCAAGATGAGTCCGAATAGATTCATTTTGTATGGAATCTTGGAATTTGACATTCATTGATTTTTCCACCTGTTTGAGTCTTCTTGTTGTAGACTCGTACGCTTTGCTAGTGGTTGAATATCCAAGGAAGATGCCTTCATCTGACTTTTCTTCAAACTTACCAACTCGATCATTTGCATTTTTCAGTATAAAACATTTGCATCCGAATACATGAAAATATGAAATAATAGGCTTCTTTTCTTTGGATAATTCATAAGGGGTTTTTTTTTCTATAATAGGCCTTAGAAAAACTCTATTAATAATGTAACATGCTGTATAGACTGCTTCAGCCAAAAACGTGAAGAGATGTTACTTTCAATTAAGAGAGTTCTTGCCATTTCTTGAAGCGATCTATTCTTTCTTTCCACAACTTCATTTTGCTCTAGAGTATATGGAGAGGAGAACATATGTTGAAAACCAGATTCATCACAAAACTTTGCAAAATCTTGATTTTCAAATTCACCTCCATGATCTGTTCTAATACTTGAAATAACATATCCCTTTTCGTTTTGAACCTTTTTAGCAAATTTTTCAAAGTAAGAGAAAGTTTCAGACTTACTTGCTAGGAAATATACCCAAGTAAATCGTGAGTAGTCATCCACAATTACTAGGCAATGTTTCTTACCTCTAATGCTTTGAGTTGGTTGGTCCAAAGAGATCCATATGCGAAGCCGCAGTACACGGTTAGTGGAAACTTGATTTATTGGTTTGAAGGAATTTCTTACCTGTTTTCCCAATATGCATGGTGTACATAGGTCGGACTTTTGGTATGATAGATTAGGTAGACCACGAACAAGCTTCTTTTCTGAAATTTTGGCTATTTGCTTCATATTGATGTGTCCAAGCTTTCGTGCCATAAACTTGCTTCATCTTGTATTGAGATTAAACATTGTGATTCATCTGATTTCATAGCCAAGAGGTAGATATTTCCATGTCTTCGAACCATAAATGACTGAGTAGAGTCTTTACTGGTTCCAGAACATATTCCCTCTTAAAAGTAGATTTTGAAACTGGTATCACAAAGCTGGCTGACACTGAGCAGATTGTAGTTGAGTCCTTCAACTAAAGAAACATTGTTTATTGTGAGGTTTCCAATCTTCACAGTTCCAAGTCCCACTATTCTTCCTTTGCTATTTCCTCCAAAAGAAACTTTTCTACCATTCGTTTGAACAAGCTTTATGAAACAATTTGAATCTCCTGTCATATGTCTTGAGCATCCACTATCCGAGATACCATTTTACCTTTTTCTTGATAGTGACTCTGCATTTAAAAAAAAGAAACTCAAACTTTCTTTGGTACCCATCTTTTCTTGGGTCCATTGGAGTTAGTATAATATGTTGTATTTGCCCATACTTTCTTAACAGGTTTCCAAACCATTGGACACTCTTTTTCAAAATGATCTGTACTATTGCACTTCGAACATCTAAGAGCATTGCGACTAACTAGTTTTACAAAAGTCCTTTTAAAATGATTTTTGTAAGCATCTCTTGAGGGTCTTTATTTGATTCTTTCCTTCACTTTAGAAAATCAATTAAAGGAATGGTTTAAGCAAGTCATTCCCAAACCAGATTTGTTGAAATAAGGTCTTTGAACAGAAAGTATTTTTCTAGTTTCTCAAATCCTATAGAATATCTTTTGGAAATATTTGAGATATCATTTTCAAGAATGCATTTTCTTTTGAAAGATTATTTTCACTTTCTCTCAGAAGAAGAAACATTCACATCTAAACATTTTACCTTTTCTTTCAAAACATTTTCTTGTTGTTTTAAGGCAGAATTTTCCTTTTGAGTTCGGAAATCCTTTTAAGAGAAGTCTTAAGACTAAAACACAACTCATTAATGTATTTAGAAACTTTAATAGGGATTTTGAAGTTACTCACCTCAAATTCACTATCCGAGTCTGTCTCGGAGTTTGAATCTAAATCCGATTGTGCCATCAGACATATGTTGACATAATCATCATCACTTTCTTCACATTCTATATCACTCCAAGTTTCTGCTTTAAGAGCCTTTCGATACTTTTCAGCTTTTCCTTTCTTCTTCCTCAGAAGAGGACAGTTGGGTCTGATGTGTCCTTTTTTCTTACATTCAAAGCAGACTACATCTTTGTTTGATTCATCATCCTCAAAGACTTAGTCGTTGCTTTTGAAAACTTTGTTTCCCGGGATTGAATCTTCTTCCTTTTCGTTCAGCTTTCAATCTTCTTATCATGAGAGCAAGTTCATCATCGTCCATATCGTCTTCAGAATCTACAACATCGAATCATCATTGGATTTTAATGCAATGGATTTCTTACCTTTAGGGTCTTCGTCTTCATTGATTCGTTCTACTTCATAAGATCGAAGAGTTCCAACCAACTTATCAATGAGATAGTGGCATGATTCTTTGAGTCTCTCTCGATTGAGGTCTTTATATGATTCCAATCCTTGGAGAGTCCTCGCAAGAGCTTATTTACCTTCATGGGATCAGAAATTGGTTGACCTTGATTTTCAAGACCATTCACGATATTCGTAAAACGACTAAACATGTCCGCTTATAGATTCTTCCAATTTCATCCCGAAGGCTTCGTATTGACCGAGGAGAATATTGATTGGTCTCCTTCACTCGATCGGTTCCTTCATAGGTAATATGTAATCTATCCAAGACTTCTTTAGCTGTAACACAAGAAGATATTCTATTATATTCAGTAGGTGATAAAGTACAATATAAAAATAAATTGCTTTTGCATCAAGAGCTTGTCTCTTGATTATCTTTTTCCGAGTCATTTGGCTAAACTCCACAAGTATCTTTTCTCTTTTCGAGACGGGTGCAGCTTTAGGAGTAATTCCTTTTCTACAACATCCCATTCCAGAGGATCCTTTGATCTTAAAAACACCTTCATTTTGTTTTTCCATATGTTGTAATCCTTTCCATCAAAGTAAGGTAGTCTGGTATTGCTTTGCCCTTCTACCAGCCCCGGAGCCAACATACTAGCCATGGATCTTTTACTCGAAGTAAAACACTTCAAATAAAGTGAGTACACAGCTCGATACCAATTGATGTAGCTAGTATAAGCACCTAGAGGGGGTGAATAGGTGTAAAAACAATTTCTCGATATACCACAAAGTAATACTAAGCGAGATGATAGAAAGGAAATACTCTTTTGCTTAATCAAAATGAATTACGATCAAGGTAAAGTAAATAGTAGGGAAGAGAAGATTAAACACAAGGTTTATAGTGGTTCGGCTTATCCTAAGCCTACGTCCACTCTTCCGCACTGACAACCTATCGGCTGGATTCCACTATGAACAAAAGAGATGTTACAAAGACGAGTTCTTCCTTGATTCCCAAAGTGTAGATATTCTATCACACTTCCTCAAGGTTTCTCACAAGTATAAATTCTCTTTGAGTACAAGTTTTTCGCTCAAATGAATTGACTAAACAACAAGATGCTTCAGACTTTGGAATTCTTCTATCGCGCACTCTCTCTTGAACAGCTTAGAACGTCTTCTTTTTATGCTCCTTTATGCCATCATACCCGTTGGTACTTTCCAAAGGAATTCCTCCAATCTACCCATTGGACAGAATCAATTAAGAATATTATTCGAGCTATTAAAGGAATATGTCGATAGCCCATCAATCCTATTCGCCCATACAATCAGAATCTCGGTTCCATAAGTAGAACCTTCCACGAATATTTCGTCAATCATTGGGTCCTTGACCATTGAATCAATCTCGATCAATTCAAAGGGATTCCGATAAGTCATATCCAGCCAAGAGATCTTCTCCAGTCGATGAAGTCATATCCTTAATAAAACATCTAGTTCGGATACCCTTTCTTCAACGGATTAGAAAGCGCTAATGAGGATAGACTTTGAATCTTGAGTCGGTTGTCCAGGAGGTCTTCAGACTTTAAACAGCAAATTCTGCAAGCCTTCAGACCAGACCGATGGAAACGATTTGTCAACTTTAAAACACTTCAAGAAGATTTCTCCAACACATATGACAGGAGATTCAAGTTGTTTTATAAAGCTCGTGCAAATAAATTGTGGAAACAGAAAAGAAGAATTGTTGGATGTGGAACCGTGAGGATTAGAAGTCTTACAATCAACAATGTCTCCTTAGTGGAAGATTTAAATTACTATCTTCTCAACATTAATCAACTGTGTGACACCGAATTCAATATTAATTTCCAAGAAGGCATTTGTTTGGGAACTAATAAAGATTTCTCTCAATCCTTCACTGGACGAAAATATGAGAATATTTATCTTCTAGATATAAAACCAGAAAATTCTTAGTGTCTAATATCCATTTAAGATGAAACAAATTGGCATCAAAAGCTTGGTGATGTTAACATGAAGCGGATTGCCAAGATTTCCTCCAAGAAGCTTGTTCATGGACTGCCTAACCTAACTTATCAAAATTTGATTTATGGACGACATGTGTTTTGGGAAAACAGGTGAGAAGTTCTTTTAAACCTATAAATCAAGTTTCTACTAATCGAGTTTTACAGCTTCTGCATATGGACTTTTTTAATCAACCAAAACTCAAAGTATTGATGGAAAGAGATACTCGCCTAGTAATCGTGGATAATTACTCTCGCTTTACTTTCATATACTTTCGGCAAGTAAGTCTAAAGCATTTTCTTACTTTTCAAAATTTGCGAAGAAGGTTCATAATGAAAAATGATATGCTATTTCAAGCATACGGACAAACCATGAAGGTGAGTTTGAAAATCAAGATTTTGCAAATTTTTTTGATGAATTTGGTTTCCAGCGTGTTTTCTCTTCTCCATATACTCCAGAACAAAATGAGGTTGTGGAAAGAAAGAATAGATCTTTGCAGGAGATGGCAAGAACCCTCTTAATTGAAATTAATATTTCCTCTCGATTTTGAGTTGAAGCAGTCTCTACAGCTTGCCATATGAAGTGTTTAAAGGGAAAACTCCTTATGAAGTGTTTAAAGGGGAAAAAACTAAACGTTTCTTGAGGCATATTCTAGAGAAAACTCCTTATGAAGTGTTTAAAGGGGAAAAAACTAAACGTTTCTTGAGGCATATTCTAGAGAAAACTCCTTATGAAGTGTTTAAAGGAAAAAAACTAAACGTTTCTTATTTTCATGTGTTTGGTTGTAAGTGTTTTGTTTTGAAAAATGCAAATGATCAAACTGGTAAGTTTGAAGAAAAATCAAACGAATGAATTTTTCTTGGCTACTCAACCTCAAGCAAAGCCTACAGAGTATTCAACAATGAGGATCTCACCTAAATCCACAAAAAATCCTTCCGTACAGAAAAAGAAGAGCCGAAGCAGAAAAACAAAAATCCGCAAAAAGAAAACAACAAAAATGGTAGACGGATAGAGTGTTTCTCGGAACCAACGTAGCAAAGACGAATCGAGTTCGCATTGCAGCAAAAAACAAAACCTCCGCCTCGACACCCACCAAGAAAACATCTCAAAGAACAGAACAAATGGAGCAAAGCAAGAAAACAGAAAAAAAACACCCTACCCGCATGTGACCCAAAGCGACAAAGACCGAGAAAAAGATCAAAAGAGCAAAAGAGATCTTTGCATAGGAAGATGAACGCAGAGTGATCAAAGGAGAATCTTACCGATTTGAACTAGCCCAGCTCACCGAGCAAGCAAGAGGCGTCGCAAATCTAAAACCACTGGCAGCTCCTCGCCCGGAGCGTAGCGTAGGCGGGACACAAGCATGTGGGCGCTGCAAATTCTTCTTAGTCGCCGTTGCCGTCGCAGAAGGAAGAGGGACGAAGGAGAGACTTGCTGAAGAAAGGGGCTCTGTCCCTCAATCGGTTGCCGTCGCCGTTGCGGTCGTAAATCCCTCGCCACCGCCGCATGCCGTCGCCGTCGTCATCGTCGTGGCCGTCGTAGTCGCAATCGCCATTGAGAGAACTCATACGGAAAGTGATAAAAACCAAGAGACACGAGAGGACTCGTAGGCGGAGTCGGGAGAGAACCGAATTAGATTTGATTTTATCGGTTTTCGATTCGGTTTTCGGTTCGGTTAACCGATAAAAACCAAACCGTTAAAATTTTTTGGTTTTTGATGAAAACGAACCGAAAGAATTGAATTTTTCGGTTCGGTTTTCGGTTCGGGTCTTGACACCCCTAGCGAATGGCCTTTGGCTTTTGCCTAATCATGTACACCAATGAATGAGAACAAAGCTCGCTATAAAGGTTCACTTCCACAAGCAAATAGCACTTAAACCTATTCAAACCTTTCCTGTTTGATTATTAATTCTTTCTTATTATTCTCTTTCTTTTATTAAGTAGATGAATTACCTAACTTTTTACCTCCTCAGGTCAGTGGTTCTTTTCATTTCTTATTAAATACATTGATTTCGGAGAAGAATCTCTTGAACAATTATCCCATGGGCCAAGGAGCAAGAGAAAAGCAATTAGCCAAAGGGCCCAGTTCAAATCTGTCATGAAATCGAAGTAGCTTGTCCTAAATTACTAGGACATGAAAACATAAAGAAATCAATCACCCTTCAATAGAAAATTTTTAGTACTACAAGGAGAGAACAGTTTCAAGAAGCCACAAATGAAAGATTTGAGTTGAATATTTTACGTGGATTATTCATGTGTAACATTTTTTTTTTTTTGGTCCATCATCCAAATGTACTGGAACAATTCTGTTAACTTGAATTAATGGAAAGTTAATTATTCGATATTTTCATATAGTCTAGATATTAGATTGAACATTCACTAAGGTATAACATTGCACATTATGCTAAAATTTATGGACCACATTGAATAAATTAAAAATTTGGAGATATTATACATTGGACTATAACACACAGACTATTTGTGTAATTATTCCAATTACTTAAAATGATTGAAGAGTGACAAATGGATTACAAAACCAAGGGGAAGAAAGTATTAGCATTATTGCGAAGAAGACTCAACTGTACTAAAGTCATCTGGAACCCCGAAAAATAGATCACATTTTGCCCATATTTCATTTATTCCTGAAATTGCCCCGCGGAGGGTCGGTCACTTTTGGGGACCATAATGCGCGTAAACCGTATAGAATGCTTGAAGGACGGTAAGAGCCAGCAGAACAGTGGCAGCAACGGCCGAAATGACGGACCAAGGACTACCAAAGTACTCGCGCTTGATCCCCGCCCGATGCACGTGCCATTTGCTTCTGTGGTACTTGTTCGCTTGCTCAAATTGCTTGGCCAAATAGCTTCCTTTGATATTAAAGGCAATGTCCTTACCTAGATCATTGAAGAAAGACGAGACCTCTGCATTCGATCCCAAATAGTTCACTATTACTCGGTTCTCAGATAAGAGCTCCGCGTCAGCTTCGGTGTTCACGAGACCTCTCATGAAGTTGACGTAACTGGTCATGTGCCTGGAGGAGTAGCAGTAACACTGCTCGAAGGCGATGCAGTTGGGTATGAAGGAACTCATGAAATCGTCTAGAGTCAAACAAGGGATTTGAAGTTCTCCACGATTGAATTGAATGTCGAGCAAGTTCGAGTTGTTGCTCTTCCCCGGCTTGCATTTAATCCCAGAAAGAATAAGCTGCCTTGCTGAGGGGATCAAAGCTAGGTGGGCGCCATCGACAACTCCGGGTTTTTCCAGTTCCCAATGGCCGACAAGACTCGCTCGGAACAAGTCGAGCAAGTGTCGGGCATTGGTTTCACTGTCCAGTTGTCCAGGTGGCCGTGAAACTGCCTCGTTGAAGAATAGTAGCGCAAGCTCGCTGAGTGAGCGTTGGTTGGCTTCATGAGCTCTGTTGCCACTCGATAAGTTGAAGACCTTTCCAAGGACAAAGAAAGGGATTTGGTTTTGGATCCGTAGAAAGTCCCTTACAAGGAAGACAGAGATCCATGGCGTTGCAAAGAAAGGATCGTCCTTATCAGGCTTAAATACTTTTGCAGTGAAGCGGAACACCTCAACAATGAAACAGGCATCGAGGACCATATCTGTCACACCCCAAAACTACAAGGAATGGGGATGACATGGCCAACCTTCCATGAATTATGTAGATCTCAAGCTATATATATATATATATACATATCAGATAACTAACAAGTTTGTTGCAATATTAGAGTTTCTATAATCCACCAAAAAGAATATACATTTAAAACTCAACCAGTCCAACCGCTAGCAAAGATTATATACACCACTTTCTTAAACCATACCCAAAATAGAACTCCCAAAAGTTTTCCAAAAGCACTCTCGTCTTACTACTTGCTAACCCTGGGACCTGAAAACATGGAAGATGAATGGAATAAGCAACCATAGCTCAGTGAGTAGTATATATCGTAAAAGCATATCAAACTTCCACATTACACATTTAAAACTCAAGGCATGACTCATTATCACCAAACAAAATATGATAACTTGCAAGAACAAAATGTGTTAAATGTTATCTCAACCTAGCTATATCAAATAGCCAAATTTTCCATTCATACATAATAACCAAAACCAGCATGAACTCATCCTATTTCATATCAATGGTTCATTCCACACTCAATATCCAAACTCAATGCCCTAGAGGTGACTCCCACGAAATTGTGTTATCGTGTAGCACTTAGCCCTCGACTACATATAGCAATAGTACAAGGCCCTAGAGGTGGCTCCCACGAGATTATGTTATCATGCAGCACTTAGTCCTTTACTATGCATGTCAGTAGTACAAGGCCCTAGAGGTGACTCCCATGTGACTCAAGTCGCCATGTAGTACTTAGCCCTTGACTACAAGGCTCTAGAGGTGACTCACACAAAATTTTCGTTGTTGTGTAGCACTTAGTCCTTTACTACCACACATTTGATTTCCTCAACACAACACATATCACGTTTCAATAGTCATCACATAACCACATAAATCGATTGTACCAAAACAGCATACATAACCCTTCAAGAGAGATTTGTCGAATCATCTCACAATAACTCAAAATTACCGAGCACTATATCCATCAATATATAACAAATAGGTCCTCATTTTCTCACAAGTATATGTCGGTTAATCTTACCTTAGTACATGAGTTACACAAAACCAAAGATGACATTAGTACTACTCACCTGGGAATGCCCCAAAATCAAATAACGTGTGTTATTTGATCATTCGATCTCACGATCCGGGTGCTGCGTTATAAAGTTGAGCCAGCTTGGCGAGGCATCCGTGGTATGCACATGTCAAAAACCCTTTCTTCTTTTCCCCTCCCTTCTTCTTCTTCTTCTTCTTCTTCTTCTCTCCCTTTTTGGTCGAGGGAGCTCTCTGCCGTCCTCTTTAACCAAGCCCTCCCCTCCCTTCCTTTTTACTTTTTTGACTTTTCAACTTATCTTTCTTTTTCTTCTTTTGGGCCCCACCAGCCAAATATTACAATATCATCTCAACTAGAGCCGGGCTTTCCAAATGAAGATGCCCTGAGTAGCAATCCCGAATTTCATTCTCCATCGACGCAATGGCATTGAAATATTCTTCGAGGCCCACGCCACTATCTTTAGTACGTTCGAGGAGAGCAGAGAAGAATCGAGGTTTGTGCTGCTCGACCATATTCAGCCGTTCCTGGCCATGGTGGTACGGACCTATGGAGACGATTTGGGGCTCGTAAGCCTTCTCGTTGATTTGAAGCAGGCAGTGCGGGGCTTTGAAAATGCAGCAGGAAAATTTACTTGCGAAGGGTTTCAAAAGAGTCGGCGGTTTCTTGAACCGCTGCTCCATGGAAGATGACCATTCGCTCGGCATCCCGATCACGTCGTGGTCCGTTTCTCCGCTGAACATGGCGGCTGTACAAACCCTCTCGGCACCGTGCCGAGGCCCTTGAAAGGATTTTAAGAACGAGAAGTGATCGGTGATCATGTGGTGACTGACTTGTTAGTTGTGCCCTACACCGATATTGCATCCACCTGGACAGGCATTATTAATTTGTTTATTGTTCTTGCCACAGGCTGCGAGAATTAATTTGAATAAACTAAACGTAGCTTTTTTGTTTTTTTTTTTTTTCGGTCCAACTAAACGTAGCTTTACACGTTATGGGCAGGAATCTTTCATAAATAAAAAGTCACTGCACGTGGAAGGGATGGATTCCAATGCCAGCTGCCCCGTTAAAATAAGTGAAGATGCAAGAGATAAGTACACTATTAGTGTCAAAAATTATGTACGGCGTTCACTTTGGTGCCAAAAATTTCTGTCGGATCACTTAAGTGCCAAAAAGTTTGAAAAACGATCATTTTAGTGCCAACTTCGATCTGGTTGGCTGAAAATCTGACGTGGCACTTTTTTATTAATTTTTTAAGCTGATGTGGTTCGTCGGATAGTACAGTCAGCATTTAAACAACAAAACAACGTCATTTGGTGTTTCTCCCCAATTCAAAACCCTAAATCCCCAAATTGAGAGAGAGAGAGAGAGAGAGAGAGAGAGAGAGAGAGAGAGAGAGAGAGAGAGAAGATAAGCCAACGTCGATGGGCCAATCGCCATCCTCAACGGCCCCCACGCTCGGCGGCCTCGGCTCTGACCTCGACCCCAACCCCGATGACGGCCACTCGGCAGCCAAGTCGAAGGCCATGATTTGGCCGGTGCTCGGGGAGGCCGACAACAAGTACGCCACCCCCGATCTCTCCCCCTCCATCTCTGATCTCCCCAACAAGTGCCTAGCTTGCGTCTTCCAGTACCTAGGCTCTGGCGACCGGGGCCGGTGCTCCTTCGTGTGCCACCACTAGCTCGTGATCGAAGGCTAGAGCCGCCAGAGGCTCGCCCTCCACGCCCACTCGGAGTTGCTGGACGCAGTCCTGGCTCGAAGAATTTGAGGACATTGAAGCTGGTGAAATGTTATCGAGATTGGGACACGGTGCTACTACGACGGAGGGTGAGTGACGGTGGTCGACATTGGGTGAGGATCGGACAAAAAAACCCTAATTTCAATCTCCAAATAAAAAAATTAAAAAAATCCCCAAATGAGTTGTGCGATGTCGTTTTCATGAGGCCATTCACTTAGGACGGCAAAATGACGTCATTTAAAGGCCTTGTCAATTTTTTTTTTTTTAAATATAAAAGCCATGTAATCATTTTGGCCGGAATTTCTCGCCGATGGCACCAAAATAATCGTTTTTCCTTCGATTTGGCACTTAAGTGATCTAACAGAAATTTTTGCACAAAAATGAGTGCCGTACACAACTTTTGGCGCTAACGGGGTACTTATCCTGAAGATGCAACATGCCTAACGGCACTTGAGATGAATATTAAAAATCTAAAACCGAAATGTATTTTTTAAGAATAAATGTATTAAAAACCCTAAAATTTGTTATAAAAGTGCAATTGAGTAAAAAGTGCAATCAAGTTTTAAAACTTATCAAAATTTGTGCAATTATGTTCTTTTGTTAAGTCCGTCCAACTTGACTAACAGAAAATGCTAATGTGATTTTCTTTGTTATCTTTTTATGAGAAATCAAACATGTATGAGACTAGCGTTTGACATATGAAAGATTTAGCAAGCGTTTGATACTTAGTGCTGTATCTCAACAGTTTGAAACTAATCCTCAGGTTGTCCATCCTAAGCAAAAGAGAATTGGCGGTCCTACTGGCGCCAATACTATTTGTTTGTTAGGGTGTTATTATGCTAGCCAATCTCTATTTTTTATCTAGAGATATGTCGGAAGGCTACATATAAATTAATGGGCATGATGCTCACATCCCTATTATATTTTCCTCAAGTCTTACATGCTAGTACATAAGAAAGTCTTATGTCTATATAGTATTTTAACAATTTACAAGTATGAGTATAACTTATATCTATTTATTTATAACTTACATTTTAACACTACACATGGGAAGCATGGATTCCAATGCCAGCTGCCCCCATTAAAATACTTGAAAATAGAAATTGCCTAACGGCACTTGAAAAGAATACGTGCCAATGACACAAATGATAAAAATTTTAAAACTTGTCAAATTTGTGCAATTATGCTCTTTCGTTAATTCCGTCCAACATGACTTACATAAAATGCTAACGTGACTTTCTTTATTATTATTATTCTTATTTATGAGAAATCGAACATGTTTGAGATTAGCGTTTGACATATAAGGGATTTGGGTAGCATTTAATATTTACTGTTGCATCTCAACTGTTTGAAACTAATGCTCCACATTTTGAAATTAATCCTCAGGTTGTGCATCCTAAGCAAAGCAGATCTTGCGGTCCTACTGGCACCAATACTATTTGTCTGAGGGTGCCATTTTGCTAGCCAATCTCTATTTTTTATGTATAGATATATCGAACGGCTATTTATAATTTATTGCGCATGATGCTCACATTCCTATTATATTTTCCTCAAGTCTTATGATACATATATTCAGCAAATAAGAAAGTCTTATGTCTGTATAGTACTGTTTTAACAAATTACAAGTGTACCTATAACTTATATTTATATATAATTAATTTGGTTTGCACGTGATTCATAACTTTTAACTTTCGAATCAACAATATGACTGAAGGAGAGAGGAAAGGAGGAAGCTTTTTCGAGTGCTACGGTAATGACAAAGACAAGTGAAGGTACGCAGTTCATATAACTATGAGCAAGCAAGAGCAACACCACCGGGACAACAAGGATGGGAAAGGGAGGAAAATGAGAACAAACTCATAAAGACAAGAACAAGAACGACAAATTGTGTGATGGGAGTGCCAAAGACACTTATTTCCCGAACCAGAAAGAAAGCCAGATCAACAGTTATTAGGACACCGAGCCGTCTCTTATCCCCTTCGATCATTTTGGGGACGAGCGGTGGCCAGCGAAAAGTGAGGGCGTTCCCTTGGACTCGCGATGGCGGTTGGTTGGACACTAAGGAAGCCTTCATCGCCGATGTTAGAGGCCGGCTGGATAAGTACTGTATCGGAACAAAGGAATTCTTCACCAGCAGTGCTTTCTTTCTCTGCCCGCGACTTGCCAGGAAGCTTTGGAAACAGCCCAAAACACCTCAACAGACACGCTTCCTGCAGCATGTTCAGCATTTGCCCCACGATCTCGCCAAACACGTCCTTGGCTCTCGCGGGCAATTTGTTAGACATTTCCCCTGCATTAACATCGCCCCCAATGGCTCCTCCTCGTCAACATGAACTCTGTTCGTGGCCTCATCATCAACCACGGCGCTGCACTTACGCTGAGGAACGATGGTCTCGGAATCAAAGACCTCAGAGGTCTCACCGCTCTTCCTCCCGTTCTGGGTCTTGGCAATCGACAGAGACATGGTGGTGACCAAGAGAGAATGGCTCAGTGGCGGTGGACGAATCTGGGAGTCGAGCTCAGGGGCTTAAATTGCGAAGAAGAGAGCATTTTTGGTGGACTTGGAATGACGAAGTTCCACGTTTTAGTAATTGAAAATGGGTGGCACCGTTGAGATCCGATCCATCTCATAACACTACCGTCCCCGGGTAAAATGTTAAGGGCGAGCTTTTGTAAGATTTTTTTGGGACGAAAGATGCTAAGAGAGCGCCTATCAAAGGAAGTTTGTTTTCCCCTTAGTTTCGAAAGCTTGGACCTCTCATAGTGTAGTTGCCTGTAAACAAGGCTGCTCTTAAAAGCCCATTTCCATAACCTGCTATGCCGCCTTGGATCGAGCCTGCCCACAATAGATCCATAACCGCTACTCAAACTCATGTACGTTATTAAAAGAACCCACTCAAATACTCTCTAATCCATACCCATGAACGAGTAAACGCGGACACCTGGGATTAACCACCCAAATAAGTACAATCAAGGTCCTAAAGCTTATCATGAGAGTGTAATTGCGTACTGAAATTTTCCAAAAGTGTAACAAAGTTTTAAATTTTATCTATGCAACTAAGTCTCTCATTAACTTCATCTAATACGTGGTATTATGTCCCCTCCATAATATATATATATATATATATATATATATATATATATATATATAATTTATTTATTTATTTATTTCTCATTTTTCATCATTTTTCACTTACAAAAACCTTCTGGTAACCGATGGTAGTCGTTGGAGGATCGAGTGACTCATGATTTAATATAGGATTGTTAGCGTTTTTTTGTTCTGGGTTTAGTGGGCGTTGTTGGTTTTCTAGACGTTGCTGAAGACGTGATGGAGCAAGCATCGAAGGCGATAAGAGCAAAAAAAGGAGAGGAAAATGGGTGTTGTACAGGTGGCTTATTTCTAATTATAATTGGGTTGGTGATTTTTGGGCTTGGATTGACTAATTGAAAGAGGGCTTCAGTAACGGGCTTGGTGTTGCTTTAGGAAGTGTGGGCTTGTGAAGTTTTAATTAACATAGGCCTAAGTAGTAAGCCCATTTGAAGCATGTCCTTTTATAACCCAAACCTGACCTTGATGTGACACGGGCCTTAAAATTAGGCCCGCACCTTTACGAGTCCAGTCCCATATCCGGACCGGGCCCCAAAGGCCCATTCTTGTTTTACGGGTGGGACCTCAATTTTGAGCTGGATTGGCCCGAAGATCAGATCCGGATCTGGATATACGACCCAGGTCCATATTTTCAGATTTAAAAAATATTTTCAAAAAAATTAAATTAAAAAATCCAAAAATTTTAAATTAAAGAAGTCCAAAAAATTCTATTTTTTTCTGAAAATTAGGAAAAAGCTTAAAAATTAGTTTTTGAGTAGTTTTTTCTTAATATGTGTGAAAGTCTTTGATAAAAAAAAAAATTGTACTCAAACTTGAACACGCTCTTAGAGCTTTACAATTTACATTTTTTGAGACAAATGTTCTTGACTGTACAGTTTCAATATATGACTGTGGTTTCCCTTTAATTTAGTTAGGAATAGTATTTGCCTTATTTCTTAGTGTTGGATTCTTGTTTTTCCTTACATTTTATTTAATACATCACGGATTACTGATTGTTATTTTAATGATTATATACTTGCATGATCACGTCATATGTTAATAAATAAGTTTAAATTCAATCTAGACTATTTAATGTAACAAAGAATTTTAGGTAACCAAAAGAACACTACTTTATTAATTAGTGTAATCAAGTCTACAATTCTAGATTCTTTGGTTGCGTAAAAAGTAAAGTATACTCCAAAACCTCACTTGATTTCTATCCAACCCCAATCAGCTAATGGTGACTTCTTACGTAGAAAACTTAATATCGAATATCCTAATGTTGCAAAGTATGGGCTAGAGAGAACCTTGCCTAATTGAGAGCAATATTCAGCATATACGAAGTCTCGTGCCTCTATTATTATTATATTAATGATTTGCAAGTATGAATATTATATACAAATATGTGCATGGAGATGATGTTCGTGATTCTAATCCATGATTCAAAGGCATGATCAAAAGAGAGAGGAACCAACTAAACGGGCGAGCATTAGGTTGACTGGCTTGTTAGTAGTGACCTACACCAATATTGTCCGTATTCATAAGGACAGGACGAGCGCCGTTCGCTAATTTATCAATGGTGTTTGCCGAACACGAGCATAAATTCGAACCAACTAAACTTATAGTACATGTTTTAAAACGCGGTATGGATGGATGCCGATGCCAACTGCCTCTAATTGAAACATGTGAACGTAGAATAAGCTCTTATTAACAAACGGGCAAATGGCACTTGATGAAATTCTAAGATAGAACCAGTTTTTATGTACGTTAAAAAACATCAAAATATGTTGTCATTTTAGCATGTGATGAATAAAACGCACGTTTCAAAGTATAATTATCATTATTGTTAAAAGGATCACTGATGCCAACTACTCCGAATGGACGTCGGCAGCAGAAGCACATTTTCAAGTGTAAAAAGAATAACGAAAGAAGAGGAAGGCCTAAGACGATACATAAAGCCTGCGTTCTATTACGATGAGTACAAGAATGCCAACCCTCTTTAAATTGATCTTCAGAAAGAGAAGAGTCACGTAGGAGGAGAGGGAGAAGATACCACGAGATAAAGAAAGAGCCTTCACCAAAGCCGTTGAAGCCATGAAGCCAGTCGTTGCCGAAGCCGTGAAGTCTCCGCCAATGGTTGCCAAAGCCAATAAGCCAATCGTCGCTGAAGCCATGAAACCAGCCGTCCCCGAAGCCGTGGAGTCTCCACCAATCGCCACTGAAGCCATGAATCCAATTGTCGCCAAAGCCACCGAAGCCATGAATCCAGTCGTTGCCGAAGCCATTAATCCAGTAGCCGGCTAAGCCGGGAAGTCTCCACCAATTATCACCGAAGCCATGAATCCAGTCGTCGCCGAAGCCGTGGAGTCTCCGCCAATTGCCACGGAAGCCATGAATCCAATTGTCACCAAAGCCACCGAAGCCATGAATCCAAATGTCGCCGAAACCGTGAAGTCTCCACCAATCATCGCCAAAGCCGCCGAAGCCATGAAGCCCATTGTCGCCAAAGCCACGGAAGCCATGAAGCCAATCACCGCCATGGCCTCGTGCTGGAAGGGAATGTCTCAGGCACATGGGGCCGAACTTAACCTTGCAGCGGATGACATCGTAAAAAGAATTCCCAAACCGAAATTAAATCATTATTGTCTGCCGTACTTGCGAGGTTAATAGCAACAAGATGTGTGTTCGTACCAGATGAATCCTTGTCCGGGGAAGGACCGCCTCCTTGGCTTAATAAATGGGTCTGCTGACTAAAAGCCATCTTTGTCTTTGATCACTTATTGACTGATGTGTTCCATCTGGACATTGCACCTCTCCTGTTTTGATAACTTGATCTAGATTTGTTTCGGTCGAGTGCCTAAACGTCACTATTCTTGTTGTTGTAAGTACTGCTGTTCACTCAGTAGTCATTGGCTAAGACGAATTGCAAGCTCGATCCAAGCTACGACTAATAGATGGCTGACTCAATTTGCGAGTGGATGAGACCTGATATGTTCATGGACGACTACATCAACGGAAATAAGGTAAGTATTGAAAGCTGAACATGGGAATGCGCTTTTAATCTATTAGCCACAAGTTTGAGGTTTTTTTTTTCCTCCGGTTGAAAGTAACATTCCATTCCTTCCCACAATAAATAAGAGAAAATTAACATAGTCTAACTACAAATCAAGACAAATCATAAATAGTTTCAAGGCCAAATAAGTTTCAAATGAAAATCGAGTTTGAGGTATGTCTTTCTTAGGATTTTGTGGGCCCCAAAAGCAAGTTTCTGTTGACATTCATTCGAGCTCAGCGATGCCTCTTGGTCCGGTGAAGCAGTTGATCCTGGGGCTCTGAAAAATTCCCATATGGGAAATGTCCCTAGATCATGGGCTATGAAAATTGCCTCATTTTGATGCCCTACAATCATCGAGGCTCAAGCCACGAGTTGCAGGAAAGTAATTCTTTTTAGGGTTGATAACTTTAAAAGTCTCAACATGATACAATTTTGCTACATTTAACTAGACTTGTCAAAATGGTATGACCCATTCAAAACATAAATGGATCATATATGAATCATTTCAAATTTGAAGAGATTTTTTTTAAATGGATTTTAAATTTTGTAGGCTAAAATAAATGGATCTAAATAGGTTGAGTTTATAACACATTTCCAATCCACTAGGCTCGCATGCTCTCTCTCCTCTTTAGCCTTATAAAAGTAATTTCAAAAAAATCAAAATTTTAATTTTTTTTCCTTCTTTTTAATTCTTCTTCTATCATCTTCAATCGATGACCAACCACAACACTGTAAGCCCATTGGCTACAAATGGGTCTTTTGGGTCAAGCTTCATGTAGATAGCTCTGTTGAATGGTACAAGGCCAGATTAGTCACAAAAGGCTTTCATCAATAGTAGGGAATCAACTATAATGAAACCTTTAGTCTAATGGTGAAACATGTTATCATTCATATGGTCCTCACAGTTGCATTTTCTCGGGATTGGCAACTTTGGCAACTTGATGCCAAGAATGCTTTCTCCATGGTAATCTCACCAAAGAAATGTTCATGGATCGACTGCCAGGTTTTGTTGATCCCTACCATCCCCATCATGTTTTGTTGACACCTAATTTTTTGCCCAAAAATATTTCATTCCGGCATATAGATTATCTAGGTGTTTAATATCGTGTTTTAAATGAAAGATGTTTTTCCTATTAAAAAAAAAAAAAAAAAAGAAATCGAAAAAAAAAAAAGAGAGCAAGTTGGGGCCAACGATCTAAATGTGACTAGCCAAGCCTAGGAGGTCAGATTGGAATTTAAATGACATGTTGGGGCCAAAATGCAATTTCCAAAAGTTGAGGGACCAATTCGCAAATTTTGCAAAATTTGCGCCCGAGCCCTTAAATCATCATCTTGGTCATCAATTAAGTTGAAATTGAATTTGGGCCAAGTAGAATCAATCAAATTGAGCCAAAAAGACCACATTTGTATTGAATTGGGTATTTTCGAATAAGAAAATGGCCAATTTTGAGGGACTTTTTTGCAAAATTAGGTGGGCAAAATTGCGAAATTTGGTCGAGATCTTAAACTACTATACATGAACTTGCTAATTGATCAAAAACCACATCCAAAGTGATGGATTAAAGCACCCAAACCAGCTGCCAAATCTCAGTCCACAATTAAGTCTTAATTCGGAGCTGCTAAGTAGCCATATTGGTGGCCCCACAATATCCCACTCAGCCGCCCATTTAGCTCGATCTTTGCACGTGCTGAAAGACCGTATATAGTAGTGCAAGTGGACAAAAATTTGCCAGGGATAAGCTGCTGAAAGCACGGGAAAGTCGCAGCAAAGTCTGCACACTCAACAGCTGCAGAAGTTCAAAAATTGGCTAAGTCAGAAGAGTAGGTGAAGTAGCCTTGTTGACAGGCTTGGTAGGTGGACAAAAGGCTGACCAAAAATCCCTTAATTCGGGGGATAAGATCACTGAAGCAAGGTCTTTCAAGGGATGAGAGATAGGAGACGAGAGAGAGGAGAGAGAGCTCGGAATCGCTCCCCAAGGAGGCCCTCAGAAGCAACTCCAGAAAAACAAAAACCCAGAAATTCCAGATCAACCTCCAGAGAGAAAAGGGAAATTTTCGCAAACTTGCAGCCAAAATTAGCCAAAACCTTAAACTAGAGAGTGAAACTTCACTCAAATATATTTCCATCCATATGTCGCATGTCCAAAATGGAGATCGGGAAGGCCTCCTAAAGCCCCCCGAAACAGTGCCCTCCTGGCGGGCCAAAGAAAGTCTGAAAATTTTTCCAAGTGTTGAGCCCGGTTGGTCACGAGTGAGAGAAAGCGAGTGTTTTTGAGAAAGTTGAGAGACAAATGAGGAAAACCATGAGTTCAAAACCAAACTAGAATACATATGGTTTGGATTGGTGTCAAGTTTTTCAGCAAAAGACATTTTGAAGTCTAATTTTAGAGGTCAACGAAAACCTTCGTTGTCAAATCTTCTTTTGTGCAGATCTCATTTCCAGTTGAAGAAGCCAACTTTCACGTGCTTCCGGAGGACAATTTCTCGGTTTCCATGGCCAAGAACCACTTGCAAAAGATATTATGAAGTAAGGTAAGTATCCTAGATGTATTTTTATTCGAGTTTGAACATGTTTTAATAGTGAAAAATTAAGAGGAAAACTAGTCCAAGAAACTGATTTTGAAGCTGAAATTTTACCAAGTGTTGAAATCTCTTCAGGAGTTTTGCATGTGTGCTTTTTGGAGAGGTTGTTTTGATGTGCTCGGTTGGTCATTCTCTATGATGTTTATTGCATTTGAAAGCTCATGTTACCTACTTTCACTCGGATCAAGTAATGTTTCCCTTAGATCTCGTATGTGATAGGTGTCGGGGCTTGAATATGGGCATTCAACCTGTTTGCTTGACTTGGGTTCAAACCCAAATTTGCAAAATCAGATCAAACCTACATATTTGATGACGATTCCAGCTTGGTTTTCGTGTGTTTTAAGCTGTGTTTTCTATCTATCTTACTCCTTGCATGTGGTAGTTTAACCTTGATGTTTTAGTTCCACATAATATTGCTCATGCGTTGAGATTGAAGGCCGCAAACATGGCCCGAGGAAGCTGGTTCGGGATGATTTGATGCACGCCAAGTGTTAGACGAAATGCGCAAACCAAATTTCGATCTTGAAACAGTTGATTTGAGCTTGGTTCTTGTTATATTCATGTGCTGGGCAGTCCTAAATTAGTGTAAATCGGCATATATCGGTTTAGGCAATTATTTTTAAATAAAAATTAAAAAAATGAAAATTTCAAAAAAATTATAAAAATGATGGATGACATCAAATTAAGGCAAAGATGACATCTATGAATTTTTTTCTAATTTTAAAAAGTCATTTTCTTAATTTAATGATATTTTAGTATTTTATAACCATTTTTGTAAATAATCTATTTTGTGTAGATTAAAGTTATTTAGAGTAATTTCATGCATACTTGAATTCTCATTTTGCTCATGGGGGTCCCGTCCCGGGGCGTGATAACAAGGTTATGTAATATTATTTGCTCGACTTGAATCGGGTTTACATTTTCCGCATTTATTTTCAAGTCATTTTAATTTCTTGGATGTTTGCTTACGCACCACTTTTCATTAATTTGAGTGTAAATTTCTCTTTTAAATTATGTTAGGATTAGTCTAGACATTAAAAAAAAAAAAAAAACTACAAAAACATTTGCATGGACACTTAGTGGTTTTATAAATATTATAATTGGTAATCAAGAATGTGTGTCCATTTAGATAAATAACTTTCCAAGTTAGTGGTACCGCAAGGGCGCTAATAAAAACATTGGCGTAAACAAGTCACCGTTCCTAGAAATCTCTGGTTGCGTAGGAATCGAGACACTACTCTCATATCTCGATTGGTTTCTAGCCGACCCCAACAGGCTAGTGGCGACACCTAGAATTACATAGGTTGTTAAAAACTAAAAACGAATCAACGTCGCGCGAGGTATGGGCTTGGGAGAGCCCGCGCCTAATCTAAGGCCATCGGTCCATCCCTTTAGGCAAATACCCCTAAACCTTCTTCCTTTTCCCCGGACGGAAAAAAAAAGAGGTCGTGACAGCTTGGCGACTCCACTTGGGGACTTGGTTGCAAACCTTAGAGGACTTAGGCCGTAATAACTTGATTGGTTGTTCACTAACATGGTCTTCATTTGATAGCGCGTGTCAAAGTCGCGTGGAAAACAAGGTTAGTCTGCTAATAATGTGTTAAATGTTTTTGTAGGTTTGGAGTAATAAGGGGTGGAGTGTTTGTTAAACCATTTCTTTTGCAGGGAGGCGTAGGAATGTATGCCTATATGGATAAAATTGAAGTGTTGTTTGGATATCAATCGATGTGCGTGCCTTTATACTTATCTTAGCACTACACATTTACACCATACCCGCGATCTAAAACCCCGATCGCACTAGGAAGCCCATAGGAGGTACCAAAAGATGGAACCCGTGCGGGGAATGACCCATGGTTATCCACTTTTGGTCCCGCTCATTTTGATTAATGATAAAGAGAACTATCCGACGTAAGTGCGGAGTGGGGAAAACTCTTTTGATCTAATCAAAATGGGGACCTTAAGCCTTTAGAATTCCGCCTTTATGCGTCAAACCTCACAAGTTTACATCCGCATGTCTATGTGATTTTTAAAAAAAAAGTCTCTTCACCCATTGTAAGTATGATTTCTCTATCTACTTGCTCACCTCGGATTGAAATTTTCATTTTTTGGAGATTCGCGGAAATCAATGGAATGCCCTTGAAAATATAGGCTTGGCACTCACTTTTGATAAATAAGCATTTCAAATGCCTATGATCTACTGAACATATGTTTTTGTTTAAATTTTCAATTGTGAACTTAAAGTCACATTTTGTATAGAAATTCTTCCAAATCAAGATTACATTTTGGGGCATAGAATCAAAATCAAATTTTCAATAAAACTCTTTATTGGTCACATTTCAAAATTAAAATTCAAATCCCATTTTGTATATTGATTTTTCAAATAAAAATCACCTCACCTTTACATGAGTGAAACCACAAATTAATTTTTCAAAATCGATGCCCCATTTGTGTATGAAACTTTTGGAACAAAGTGGGCATTCAATTGATAGTCGCAGATCGATCTTTTAATGAAATCTCCTCTTACTAATAATATCTTGACGAAATACCAAATTCTCGTAAGTGGATACTACGGAGAAGGTATCGTCGCCTTGATTTCATTGTAAGAGGCGGCTTTATTGAACGATCAATTTTTCATTCATATACTTGACATTATCTTCCTTTCGCAGGTCATGCGTGACAACCATTCCTTGAACTCCTCTTGCTTGGCCATGCAAAAAGCGGACTTTAAAGCTAGGACGAGAATTGTGCTTATTATGCTCCTCTACGAAAGAGCTTATTGTACTTTATCCTTGTCATTATTCCTATTAGGAACCGTGTTTTACGTTTTGAGTTTTGATTCTGAACCTAATCAAATGCTTTTGTAAATCATACAACTCACATTTTCTAATAATAAAATTAGAGTTCATAAAAGTTATATTAAAACACTTGAAGTGTTTCAAACGGACCTTCCGGGGCTGAGTTTTATGCCTTAGCTTCAAAATGTTTGAAAATGAGTTTCAAGAAGAACTTGCAAAATATTTTATCTCTTCACTTAATCGCTTTCACAGGTTGATCTGTAGAATGATGCTTTGAGGGGGTAAGGTTGTAATCGTTCCAATAGGAATTTCTTATTCAACAACTAACTCGACCATCCATTTTTGTCAAATAGGTAAAATGACAATTTTGTTCAAGGCCGACAAAAGCGCGGGCCTTTCCCTCACCGAGCAAGTCATGAGATGCACCAATTCATGCTCATTTATGGGCATAAGTGATTGAGCCATGAACTATAGAAATATTTTCGCAGCATATGAATTCAAACATTGTGATTAAATGTGAAAAGAACCGTCAAAGCCTCGAAGATCACAAATCTACTGGCCTAATGAAGTTCCACATGCTGGACGACCTCATATTAATTTGACATTCTTCGTGGAAGAAGAAATTTGTAGACATTCTTTGGCAACAAACTACTTCGTTGGTTGCGAACAAGAAGCATCTGCAATCCCTACACTTCCAACGGTTTCTTGGCATCCAATCTTGTATGGAGATGATTATTGGTGGTATGCAAGACAACACTTCAAGATGTAGATGTACACAAACAAGAATCGGTCATCAAATGTTGCCTTCAAATAAAAGGTGGTAATCGTTTCAAGTTAAATTCGATTTAATTTAGGAATGACTTGTCCTTGCACTTTGTGCAGATTTTAGTGAGGCAAATTACGGCAAGCAACAAGATTACATGGGGAGGACAACTGGTCAGAATCACACAATCTCTAAAAGAAAAGGGTGTGCTCGTTCCAAAAGTCAAAACAACTCATTCATAAACCGACATAGCCACCCATGCTTACAGATTGTGAAATGGGGAATGCATTGATGTAACAAAAATGGCGAAAAATTACCTAGCCTAAAAGGGGTACGCAGGAAACCGAGTAAAGCATGAAGGATTCAAATGAAATGAAGATTCATCAATCCAACATAATGAAGCTGCATATGGACAAGTTATCTAACTCAATGTGGCATACATTCGACCATAAGGACAATATCTCCCCTTCTTCCACAAAGATACGATGAGATGCGGAATTGCTCGACTTTGAAAAAGGGTGTACTTCGTTCCTAAACTTAATGTACCTAAGAGTGGAAATAATACATTGTTTCCATATGTGTAGGAAATTTTAATTGGGGCATATGGCCACAAAATGGATCAGGGGCACGCAATGCCTGAGGTCACCCGACTTCTAAAAGGTGAAAATTTTAAATGGAATAGACATTTGCCAAGTGAATTACCTGTCAATCATGAAAGCAAATCCCTCTCCATAGCCAAGGAAACGAGATGGAACACAGTCATCATATATGCCGTAAAAGGAGTATCTTGTTCCTAAAATGAATCACGTCAAGTATGAAAATAACATATTTGTCTCTTTTTCCTTGCAATTGATGAATGGGGGCAAATCACTTAAAGCAGAGCAATTCGACCCATGAGCAAGATGAAACATAGTCAATTGATTCAGCACGAAAAGGGAGTATCGTTTCGGATTAGTCCAATTCAATTTTGGAATATAAGTAACATGCCCTATCTCTTGTAGGAAAAGGTGCACATTGACCGTTGGAGCAACACCTTATACCAAGAAGGCATGTTAAGGCCTAACCATCCATTTTGATGGAATAAATGGAGTAAAATATCCACGGAGCAATGCCCTCACATGTCGAAACAAGGAGTACCCCTTTCCTTTCATCTTTGACGCCCACTTAGAATGGGTGGATTTGATAATACCTTTGAAAGGAAGATCTTCAAGGAAATGTTAACACCTGAGGAGCAAAGGCACATGAAAAGGAAACACAAGACATTTAAAGTCAGATGTAGGAGAAGGGTAATTCGGTATCGTTTCCAAAATGCCTCATCTAAACTTCATTTTTGACATAGTTCCTTTGTTTAACAGAAGCGTTGGGATTCAAGGAACAAAATCGAGAAATTGATTTAAGCATAATCTATATCGACCAAGTAAGCATGTGGAGTTAACACATGACAAAGTCACCTAAGTTAGCTTAAAATATGTGTCGTTCTAGAGCCGGTTCAATTAAATAAAATAAAAAAAGAAGCGCCCCATAGACACTACCAGCGCTTCGGCCTGGTGGTATGGGAATGAATGAATGGTCCGAGAGGCACGGGGTTCGATCCCCAAAACGACAACAAGGTTGCCATGTAGAAAATAATAAATAAATAAATAAATAACTTTTGCATCTCTTATTTTTGGCAAAAGAGGAAAATGCTTGAACTAATGAGACCAAAGACCCGAGATTCTCTTCAAGCCTTAAAACAAATCATTCATTCCGTTGTTTGCCGCCAATTGGTGAAACTAACCAAGGGTAATGTTGTATCATTTCCATTTTTACGATCCCTAAGGATTCATGTACTAACACATTCCCTTTTGTTCTTCGTAGGGTCGCCGACTAATAAGGCAGATAAGTACCCTTCTTCTCAAAATCAAATGGAAAACAAATGGAGAATTTCCATCACAAAAAAGAACATCTAGTGTTTTTCTAGAAACGAGCACAAGAAATAGAAATTAAAGAAAAAAGTTTTCCACAAAGTTTGCAAAAATCTTATTTATCTTTAAATTGTCCATCCACTCAATGGATCACTCATTTCAAATCAAAATTCTCTATGGAGGTTAATCCACCCACATGATCTCAACAAAAATTGAAAGACGATGTTGCTTATGCCAAGCGAGAAACACTTAGGATGAGGAAAGGCAACCCATTTCCAAATATGTCCTTTAAGCACTCTGGGATTTGAGTAAAAAGAAAACCTGTGTCATTTAAGGTCAATGAATTCATTCGCAAGCGATACATAGATCAAGATGATAAGAGGCATTTCTTTCCTCTATCATACACACTACAGGTGACAATAGTTAGCCTATTTGAGCCTTTTAATGTGAAGAATTTTCTACAAAATATCCCTGTCAAGAACCACCCCACGATGGGGCAATTACGGAGGTTTGGGTTGACATTATTTGGAGAGGGAAGATGAGAAAAGTTTCTTTACTCTCACTTGCATAAATCTTTTTGTGGTAACTTCAGGTGAATTCTTATGGAAGCTCGAAGCATCCCAAGGTAAAGAAGAGCATTCTTTTCTCTACCCAAACACCGATACCCTTTGCTTAAACCATATTGAGCCTAACTATTCATTTCTAAAACCCGAGTGTTAATTATCTCCCCACATTGGGGCAGGGCACATGATTTACCAATGCAATTGGTGTTTATATGAGAATATGAAAAGCATCTTGAAAGTCCCAAGAGCTCAAAAAGTTTGAAAGAACAAAAGTCAAGTGAAAATTAAGGGGCATGAAAAAGCAGTGTGCCTGATAAAAGCAAGGCCAATGCCCACAAAAAAAAAAAAAAAAAAAGGGAGAGAGAGTGGAAGAAAAACAATTGCATCAAGAGGAATATCTCTGTGAAAGCAAAAATGGCAAAAAAAAAAAAAAAAAAATGCCTGCATTGAAAAGGAAATCATTGCAAATGCAAAAGCCATTATGTTAAGATGATTAGTCAAAGGTCTTTCGAGACAATTTAAATTGTAAACATTGAGTGCTTTAAAAAATGGATGATATGGTAATGATGCCATGATAATCACCAACTCCCAAATCCCCCTTTGACAAAAAGTTCTAAGCCTTTTGAGCTAAGCCTTTTGAACCTTTCCCCGAATCAACATTACAACCCATTTCCAAAGTCTCTTGATTGGGATGATTCGAAGTGGAAATAAGGACTTCCAAAAGAAGATGCCGCTCGAAGAAGTGAGAGTAAGGTTGTCTTATCTCATCTTAAGGTTCTTGACTTGTAAACTGGCGGAGATGTCGATTAGTGATTAATTTATTTCATAGCCAATGATACTTATCCATTGCTAAAACCATGACCAAACCTGCACTATGGTCCTTCTAAAAGACCTCTTTGATTGGTCAATGTGTACTTATTGCGAATGATTCAAAGCCTTGCGCACTTTGGAAGAGTAAGGTTGAGTGATCAGTTTATTTCCCACATGAAGATGGGATCAAACAGCCATTTTCTTGAGGATATGCGAGAAGCCCTTTCGACTAGGGATCCTTGCTTGGCATACTTAACAAACCTTTCTTATAAGTCAAGGTCGTTTCAACAAGGACTTTTCTCCCAAGAGAATTTGACGATTAATGATATCATTCGAGCGTGATGACAGTTTTGCGAGTTTGTCAAGTTGTCAGAATTAGTTTGATTTGTTTATGCAATCATTTTTTTCTCATTACCGATACACTTTTGATAGTGTTTCTAATGACATGTTGAAATTGACCTCATCTAGTATGCTTTCGCTACTAGAATACTTGTTATAATGAATACTATTAGATGTGCAATATCCATTTCAGAATATTCTCGAATGATAGGTTCCTTCGGTGAAAACACACAATTCCAAAGGGTTCATGAGTTAGCCTTAAACCATGCATTTTCAAGAGTTCTTGGTTATCCTTAAACTTTGCAATATTCAAGGATTCATGGGTTAGCCTTAAACCATGCATTTTCAAGAGTTCTTGGTTACCCTTAAACCATGTAATTTCAAATGGTTCATGGGTTAGCCTTAAACCATGCATTTTCAAAAGGTTCTTGGTTACCCTTAAACCATGCAATTCCAAAGGGTTCATGGGTTAGCCTTAAACTATATATTTTCAAGATGCAATTCTAAAGGGTTCATGGGTTAGCCTTAAACCATGCATTTTCAAAAGGTTCTTGGTTATCATTAAACCTTGCAATTTCAAATGGTTCATGGGTTAGCCTTAAACCATGCATTTTCAAAAGGTTCTTGGTTACCCTTAAACCATGCAATTCCAAAGGGTTCATGGGTTAGCCTTAAACCATGTATTTTCAAGATGCAATTCTAAAGGGTTCATGGATCAACCTTAAACCATACACTTTTAAGAGATTCTTGGTTATCCTTAAACCATACAATTCCAAAAGGTTCATGGGTTAGCCTCAAACCATGCATTTTCAAGACACAATTTCAAAGGGTTCATGGGTTAGCCTTAAATCATGCATTTTCAAGAGGTTCTTGGTCATCGTAAAACCATACAATTTACACGGTTAGTGGGACTGCCTTAAACCACAAGGTTAGTGGGACTGCCTTAAACCACACGGTTTGTGGGGATTGCCTTAAACCACAAGGTTAGTGGGACTGCCTTAAACCACACGGTTAGTGGGACTGCCTTAAACCACACGGTTAGTGGGATTGCCTTAAACCATAAGGTTAGTGGGATTGCCTTAAACCACACGGTTAGTGCGTTTGCCTTAAACCACACGGTTTGTGGGGACTGCCTTAAACCACAAGGTTCTTGGGACTGCCTTAAACCACACGGTTAGTGGGACCGCCTTAAACCACACGGTTTGTGGGGACCGCCTTAAACCACAAGGTTTGTGGGATCGCCTTAAACCACACGGTTAGTGGGACTGCCTTAAACCACACGGTTAGTGGGATTGCCTTAAACCATAAGGTTAGTGGGACTGCCTTAAACCACATGGTTAGTGGGATTGCCTTAAACCACACGGTTAGTGCGTTTGCCTTAAACCACACGGTTAATGGGATTGCCTTAAACCACACGGTTAGTGGGACTGTCTTAAACCACAATGTTCGTGGGTATATCCTTAAACCACACTTTTCAAATTGTTCACAAATATATCCCTAGATCACGCTCTTTACATTAAGCTTACTTGCATTTTCATTTTACAATTGTAAAAAAAAAAAAAAAAACAAACAAAAAAAAACAAAACAAAAACAAAAAACAAAAAAATAATTAAAAAAAAATTAGGCGTCACCTTATCTTTGAAAGAAACCTCTTTGAGCTTCCTTCCAAAGAGGGGCAGCTGTTGACACCTAATTTTTTGCCCAAAAATATTTCATTCCGGCATATAGATTATCTAGGTGTTTAATATCGTGTTTTAAATGAAAGATGTTTTTCCTATTAAAAAAAAGAAAAAAAAAGAAGAAATCGAAAAAAAAAAAAAGAGAGCAAGTTGGGGCCAATGATCTAAATGTGACTAGCCAAGCCTAGGAGGTCAGATTGGAATTTAAATAACAAGTTTGGGCCAAAATGCAATTTCCAAAAGTCGAGGGACCAATTCGCAAATTTTGCAAAATTTGCGCCCGAGCCCTTAAATCATCATCTTGGTCATCAATTAAGTTGAAATTGAATTTGGGCCAAGTAGAATCAATCAAATTGAGCCAAAAAGACCACATTTATATTGAATTGGGTATTTTCGGATAAGAAAATGGCCAATTTTGAGGGACTTTTTTGCAAAATTAGGTGGGCAAAATTGCGAAATTTGGTCGAGATCTTAAACTACTATACATGAACTTGCTAATTGATCAAAACCACATCCAAAGTGATGGATTAAAGCACCCAAACCAGCTGCCAAATCCCAGTCCACAATTAAGTCTTAATTCTGAGCTGCTAAGTAGCCATATTGGTGGCCCCACAATATCCCACTCAGCCGCCAATTTAGCTCGATCTTTGCACGTGCTGAAAGACCGTATATAGTAGTGCAAGTGGACAAAAATTTGCCAGGGATAAGCTGCTGAAAGCATGGGAAAGTCGCAGCAAATTCTGCACACTCAACAGCTGCAGAAGTTTAAAAATTGGCTAAGTCAGAAGAGTAGGTGAAGTAGCCCCGTTGACAGGCTTGGTAGGTGGACAAAAGGCTGACCAAAAATCCCTTAATTCGGGGGATAAGATCATTGAAGCAAGGTCTTTCAAGGGATGAGAGAGAGGAGTCGAGAGAGAGGAGAGAGAGCTCGGAATCGCTCCCCAAGGAGGCCCTCAGAAGCAACTCCAGAAAAACAAAAACCCAGAAATTCCAGATCAACCTCCAGAGAGAAAAAGGAAATTTTCGCAAACTTGCAGCCAAAATTAGCCAAAACCTTAAACTAGAGAGTGAAACTTCACTCAAAGATCTTTCCATCCATAGGTCGCATGTCCAAAATGGAGATCGGGAAGGCCTCCTAAAGCCCCCCGAAACAGTGCCCTCCTAGCGGGCCAAAGAAAGTCTGAAAATTTTTCCAAGTGTTGAGCCCGGTTGGTCACGAGTGAGAGAAAGCGAGTATTTTTGAGAAAGTTGAGAGACAAATGAGGAAAACCATGAGTTCAAACCCAAACTAGAATACATATGGTTTGGATTGGTGTCAAGTTTTTCAGCAAAAGACGTCTTGAAGTCTAATTTTAGAGGTCAACGAAAACCTTCGTTGTCAAATCTTCTTTTGTGCAGATCTCATTTCCAGTTGAAGAAGCCAACTTCCACGTGCTTCCGGAGGACAATTTCTCGGTTTCCATGGCCAAGAACCACTTGCAAAAGATATTATGAAGTAAGGTAAGTATCCTAGATGTATTTTTATTCGAGTTTGAACATGTTTTAATAGTGAAAAATTAAGAGGAAAACTAGTCCAAGAAACTGATTTTGAGGCTGAAATTTTTCTAAGTGTTGAAATCTCTTCAGAAGTTTTGCATGTGTGCTTTTGAAGAGATTGTTTTGATGTGTTCGGTTGGTCATTTTCTATGATGTTTATTGCATTTGAAAGCTCATGTTACCTACTTTCATTCGGATCAAGTAATGTTTCCCTTAGATCTCGTATGTGATAGGTGTCGGGGCTTGAATATGGGCATTCAACCTGTTTGCTTGACTTGGGTTCAAACCCAGATTTGCAAAATCAGATCAAACCCGCATATTTGATGACGAAATGCGCAAACCAAAGTTTCGATCTTGAAACGGTTGATTTGAGCTTGGTTCTTGTTATATTCATGTGCTGGGCAGTCCTAAATTAGTGTAAATCGGCATATATCGGTTTAGGGAATTAATTTTAAATAAAAATTAAAAAAAATGAAAAAAAAAATGAAAATTTCAAAAAAATTATAAAAATGATGGATGACATCAAATTAAGGCAAATATGACATCTATGAAGTTTTTCTATTTTTAAAAAGTCATTTTCTTAATTTAATGATATTTTAGTATTTTATAACCATTTTTTGTAAATAATCTATTTTGTGTAGATTAAAGTTATTTAGAGTAATTTCATGCATACTTGAATTCTCATTTTGCTCATGGGGTCCTGTCCCGGGCGTGATAACAAGGCCATGTAATATTATTTGCTTGACTTGTATCGGGTTTACCTTTTCCGCGTTTATTTTCAAATCATTTCAATTTCTTGGATGTTTGCTTACGCACCACTTTTCATTAATTTGAGTGTAAATTTATCTTTTAAATTATGTTAGGATTAGTCTAGATATTAAAAAAAAAACTACAAAAACATTTGCATGGACACTTAGTGGTTTTATAAATATTATAATTTGTAATCAAGAATGTGTGTCCATTTAGATAAATAACTTTCCAAGTTAGTGGTATCGCAAGGGCGCTAACAAAAACATTGGCGTAAACAAGTCCCTCCTAGAAATCTCTGGTTACGTAGGAATCGAGACACTACTCCCATATCTCGATTGGTTTCTAGCCGACCCCAACAGGCTAGTGGCGACTCCTAGAATTACATAGGTTGTTAAAAACTAAAAAACGAATCCAACGTCGCGCGAGGTATGGGCTTGGAAGAGCTCGCGCCTAATCTAGGGCCATTGGTCCATCCCTTTAGGCAAATACCCCTAAACCTTCTTCCTTTTCCCCCGAACGGAAAAAAGAGGTCGTGACATGTCTATCACTTGAAATGATCTCTCTATGGTTTGAAACAAGCTCCTCGTGCCTGGCACCAACATTTCAGTAATTTTCTCGTCTCCCTTGGTTTTGTAGCTTTTACTAGCTAACTCCTCACTGTTTATATTGCATGCAGCCCAATACATTAGTATCTTCTTGCTCATCTATGTTTTTTTTTTGGTAAAGTAAGTAATATTAAGAGGAATGTCAAAATGATAGACAAACGGCTTCAAAAAACAGTCACTCAAGATGAATAGGCTCAAGATGAGTGAAAGGAAGCCGAAAAAGGCCAATCGGCCGACAACCACGCCAAAGGAAGGGCACAAAGCAGGGAATCGACTATAATGATGGCGGATTTGGCTCATCTATGTTGATGACATGATTATTACAAGATCCCTTAAAGTACCGTTATCTGCTCTCCTAGAGTCTCTACAAAAGGAATTTGCTATCAAGAACTTGGGTGAACTCCAGTATTTTCTTGGGATACAAGTACAATGTACTTCGGATGGTATTCTTCCTCACCAGACAAAACACGCAGCGGATCTTCTTGCCCAAACAAAAATGCAGGATGCAAAGCCTGTCACCACCCCATGTGTAGCGGGCTCGGATATTTCATCTACTCATCATGGTGAAACGTTCTTGAACTCGCCACTTTATCATAGTATCATGGGCCCATTCCAATATCTTACTCTCATTTGGCTTGACATTGCCTTCACTATCAACATTGCCTATCAGTTTATGTATGCACCCACGGAGGTCCATTGGCAGTTTGTCAAATGCATATTGCGCTTCGTTTGCGGCACGCAACACCATGGCATACTCTTTACCCACAGCCGCAATTTCCATCTCCATGCTTTTTCTGATGTAGGTTGGGCTGTGGACCAAGACACAGGCTGTTAGTTGGCGGATTTGGCATATTGCTTGGCTCAAATCCATATCATGGAGTTCCTGTAAGCAACGGACGGTTGCTCGATCTAGCATAGAGGCCGAATTCAAAAACTTAGCCAACATAACTGCTGAACTCATTTGGATCGAGGCTCTCCTACGCGATCTTGGTGTCTCTTGGCAAGGCCCTCCAGCGGCCTTGGTGTGACCGTGACGACCCGAGCGGCGGTGCGCGGGGAGGAGGGATGGCGGTGCGTCCGCGCCTCCGGTCCTCGGACGTGCGCAAGGGAAGGCAAGGGAAGGGGAAGGTATTCCTCTCCCTCTCCCTCTTGTCCCACATCGCTTAGGGAGGAGTTCGGAAGCCTTTATAAGGCTTGGTCCCTCTTAAACTTGCGTGACGCGTTTTAAAGCCGTGAGGACTCAGTGTCCAAAGCGGACAATATCACACAAGTGGGACCCGGGATGTTACAAATGGTATCGAGCCGACTCCGCAGCGTGTGGGGCCACAGCGAGGACGCCGTGTGCTCCCAAGGGGAGAATGTGACGACTCGAGCGGCGGTGCGCGGGGAGGAGGGATGGCGGTGCGTCCGCGCCTCCGGTCCTCGGACGTGCGCAAGGGAAGGCAAGGGAAGGGGAAGGTATTCCTCTCCCTCTTGTCCCACATCGCTTAGGGAGGAGTTCCTGGAAGCCTTTATAAGGCTTGGTCCCTCTTAAATAGTGTGACGCATTTTAAAACCGTGAGGACTCAGTGTCCAAAGCGGACAATATCACACAGTGGGGCCCGGGATGTTACAAATGGTATCAGAGCCGACTCCCGACAGCGTGTGGGGCCACGGCGAGGACGCCGTACTCCCAAGGGGGAGAATGTGACGACCCGAGCGGCGGTGCGCGGGGAGGAGGGATGGCGGTGCGTTCGCGCCTCCGATCCTCGGACGTGCGCAAGGGAAGGCAAGGGAAGGGGAAGGTATTCCTCTCCCTCTCCCTCTTGTCCCACATCGCTTAGGGAGGAGTTCCTGGAAGCCTTTATAAGGCTTGGTCCCTCTTAAACTTGCGTGACGCGTTTTAAAGCCGTGAGGACTCAATGTCCAAAGCGGACAATATCACACAAGTGGGACCCGGGATGTTACAAATGGTATCAGAGCCGACTCCCGACAGCGTGTGGGGCCACAGCGAGGACGCTGTGCTCCCAAGGGGGGGAGAATGTGACGACCCGAGCGGCGGTGCGCGGGGAGGAGGGATGGCAGTGCATCCGCGCCTCCGGTCCTCGGACGTGCGCAAGGGAAGGCAAGGGAAGGGGAAGGTATTCCTCTCCCTCTCCCTCTTGTCCCACATCGTTTAGGGAGGAGTTCCTGGAAGCCTTTATAAGGCTTGGTCCCTCTTAAACTTGCGTGACGCGTTTTAAAGCGGTGAGGACTCAGTGTCCAAAGCGGACAATATCACACAAGTGGGACCCGGGATGTTACAGTGACAATATCTTAGCCATCTATTTGACGAGGAATCCCATCTTTCATGTTGGGACAAAGTACATGAAAATTGATTACCACTTTGTGCGAGAACGAATCGCCAAAAATCAATTGCATGTTCAGTATATCTCCATGACTGATCAACCTGCTGATATCTTTACTAAAGGGCTCTCTATGGCTCACTTTTCACTTCTATAGTCCAAGCTTACTATGTGTTCCACCACATTAGCTTGCAGGGGGTGTTAAAGGAAACGATGACGTATCTTAATTCTGTTACAATCTTTCCACCACTTGCTCATCAAGCAAGATCAATTCTTTTCAAAGAGAAGTGATCATGATCATATCTCTCGTTGATTCCATAACCTTAGTTTTTATTATATAAATACAGGACAAGGTACACCCCAAGTGTCAAAACTTGGTACGGAATGACATTTAAGTGCTAAAAGTTTGGAAAGTGACATTTAAGTGCCAATTTGGTCAAAATGCCGACGTGATAATTTTCTAGCGAATGAAATGCAAAACGACACCGTTTTGGTTACGACGTGGTAAAAAAAATTAACATAGAAATTAATTAAATTTAATTTAATACTAAATTTATTTAAAAATATTTAAAAATAAAAAATATTAAAAACTAAACATTTAAAAAAATTTAAAAATTAAAAGAAAAGGGGGAGGGGGCAAGCAATCGAGAGCTAAGCCCTCATGTTGCCGCCTTCCCGCCGTCGTCGGAAGGGCTAGCGGCGGAGGGGGAGAGTACGCTAGGGTTGCCGGCCCCCGGCTAGGGGTTGGTCGACCTAGTCGGCAACCCTCGCTCGGCACGGCTAAGGGCGACCGACCCCCTACCGGAGTTGGGCGAGGGCTTATGGGCCCTTGTCGGCTGGTTGGTGGGGATGGCGACCTCGGCTAGGGCCTAGTGACCTCGGCCGACCCTCCCTCCGTCGCCTTGCCCTTCCGACGGTAGCAGGGAGGCAGCGGCGGCGGGTGAGGATTCAACCCTCAACCGCTACCCCCTACCCCTTTCTCTTTTTTTTTTTTAAATATTTTATTTTATTTTAAATAAATTTAAATTTAAATTTAAATTAATTTTTTTACCACGTCAGCCCTAAAACGACGTCATTTTTGTATTGTCTAGCCACGTCGGCGTGCAAAACGACGCTGTTTTGTACTTGTTTCACTAGAAAATTGTCATGTCGCCATTTTGGTCGGATTTTTATCGGATTTGCACTATAGTGATTAATTTTGCTCCGATTTTGGCACTTAAGTGTCACTTTCTAAACTATTGGCACTTAAGTGTCATTTTCCAAACTTTTGACATTTAAATGTCATTTAGTGCCAAGTTTTGGCACTCCATGTGTCCGTACCTCTAAATACACCACCTTGCATAGCCAAAGAATGAAACAAAAATTCTAACATTGAAATACAAAAGCACTTATTGACAATTATCACTCATTCTCATCTTGTTAGTTTATTATTTTTATACATATTCGATTGCTTGAGAATTGAATCTTTTTCAACTTCCATTTTCTAGCTCGATATCATTGTGGCTGTGCTTTCTATTGAAACAAGTTTCTGTTGTTTCACAT
The DNA here is from genome assembly GCA_014182585.1 of Eucalyptus coolabah. Classification (NCBI taxonomy): domain Eukaryota; kingdom Viridiplantae; phylum Streptophyta; class Magnoliopsida; order Myrtales; family Myrtaceae; genus Eucalyptus; species Eucalyptus coolabah. The sequence continues at coordinate 35,199,732 of CM024622.1, forward strand.
AAAATGATGATCTGTCGACTACGGATGTTGTTTGGGTGGAACATCCATTATGTGAATGTGTTGACACCTAAATTTTGGTAACTTTTTTAATCATTTATCACATTAAAAAATTAGGGATTAATTTTATCCCTGAAAAAATAGTTAATTCCATAACATATAGTTTTAGGTGCATTTATTTTTAATTTGCGTTTATGTTGGACCGGTGACAAGTGAATTTGAATTGATGGTTCATAACTTTTAATTTGATGAGTTGGGCTAAGCTCACGAAGAGAGAAAATCAACCCAAATCTGTATCCTCGAAGAAATTTTATGGATTTATCTGTGTGAGATTTCAAATTTAAGAAGAATCCTCTTGTAATCCTGAATTATATCAAGAACAAATATTGTGTTTGGAAAAAGAAATTTTCGTGGATATGAATTTGGAAAAATTAAAACCCTAACTTGTGGCCTATAAATAGGTTGAATGTGCAGAGTTTAGGGGGGCCATATGTCTTGAATACACGGCCACATAAGAGGGGGCTCTTTTTTGGTAAGAGGGGGTTTTTCTTCGTTCTTCTTCTTTGGAGTAAAAAGCAACACAAAAACAAAAGAAGAAAAAAGCTTTCGAAGGAAAATCAAGGTCGGTAGAAAAGTACAGCAGCGGGAAAGACAGCGAGAGAGGGAGACGTGAGGGAGACGAGCGGCTAGTAGAGGAGAAAAAAAAAGAAAGAAAAAACAGAAAGAAGAAACACTGTTCTTCTTCCTCGCCGGTCCCTCCGCCGCCGCAGGTCCTCGCGCTCGCACCACAACGCCAGAAGCCGCTGCTTTCGCACCTACCTCTCCACGCCACACCTCTGTTGCCCCCGCAGCAGCCGCCGTAGCAACGACCGCTCCTGTTTCTGCCCCCGCAACAGTCCGCCTCCACACACCTCCATCGTTTGCGAGTGTCGACGCTATTGCTTCTATTTCGCCGGCCCGTGCCTCCTCCGTTGCTCATGCCGCGATGCTACCACAGTCCCGATCTTCTCACTCGAGCGCCCCGTCGACGGCAGATCCGAGCCGGTCGTCGCTTCACCGTCGAGCGACCCCCCACCGGTGCGACTCTTCGCTCGGTCTCGCCAGGCTGCCACCTTTGCGAACCCGCCGCGCCTCCTCCATGAGCCACCCGCGTCCAACGGACAAGCCGCGCGCCTTCGCCTCGCCGACGACCCGGCCGCCCGACGGCGTTGCCCCGACACCAGCCCGTCGCTTCGCCGCCTGCCGTTCCACCAGGCGTTAGGCTCCCCTGCTGTCAACTTCTCTGTTCACCGGCGGCTGCCGCCCTTCGACCCAGCAACCAAGCGACGCCAGCAGGTCCCTAACCGGCGTCGTGCCTCCCCGCCAAACGCCTCGTTGCAGACCCTGTGTCCGCACGCCACGGCGGCCCCTTGCTTGCTTTGCTGGTCCGCCCGCCGCCGCCCCTCACCGGAACGTCGGCGACCAGCTGCCCTTGACGGCACACCCACCACGAAGCTGCCAAGCCGTGCATGGAAGGAAAAAAGGGAAAATCTAATTAGGCAGCCTTTTTTTTTTTTTCCTTTTATTTGCTTTATTCTATTTTTTTATGTTATTTATTTTTTAGTAGAATTATTCCTTGACGCGTGATTGAGATTCTAGCATGAAATAGCCTTTGAAATTTGTGATTGATAGTCTAAAATCCGATTTTGCTTGCAACATCATCAATTTGATCTTATGCTTGAGATTCAATTCGTAATTTATTTAAAAATTGGCCAACCAAATCTCACGTACAAGATATGGTTCACCAATTTTGGATATCAATCTACCGTTGTGTTAGTTGGATCAATTTTATTTTCTTAAAAGAAAAATCCCAAAAAATATTTGAGTTAGAATTGGGTTTGTTTTAAAATATACCTTGTTTTGGGGTTATCTAAAATAAGGATTTTATTTTGACTTGTTAAAAATAAAATAAAAATAAAAAGAGCATTTATTTAGGATGTTAGTGTTTTTTTAATTGCACGTTTAATTATTTGGCAATTTTTAATTTCGAATTTCATAAAAGAAAAATGAAAAAATAAATTAGAATTAGGGATTCTTTGCACGTCATTGCATATTATGATAGATTGCATGCTTATAAAGAAAATAAAAAATCATGTATGCATCATATCGAATTAGATTCATGAAATGCATGTCATTTAGTGATAGTTGCTAGGTTCATTTAATTAGAAATTGTCCGTTATTAGGATTAGGTCATTTTGGTTAATTTAGATTGCATATTTAATTATTACATGTTCATTAAGAAAACACAAAAAAATTACTTTACTCATTCATATAGTTTCGGTCATATTGTTATGCAATATCGTTTCATATTAAATTAGTAATTTGCATTGCATATAGATTTGATTCTCATTAAATAAAGTGAAAACAAAAAAATTAAGTGATTGCATGTTAAGTATAAATCATTATCTAGGACTGTTGATGTGAATTCTACTCTAACAATGCAGATGCTTTCATTGCTATTAAGTAAGTTCTACATTTTTTTTTTATTTGCTTTCTTGGATGTTAAATTAGTGGATTATGCACCCGCATGATCATATTTTTCTTATTTGCTTTATGGGGTGTTAAATTTGTGGATTGCGCACCTGCATGATTACCTCATATATTAGAGAAATAGATTTAAAATCAATCCAAAGGTGCCTACAAAATACTTTTTTAAAAATAAAAGAATAGTATGGAAATGGCATTAGAGAAATCTAGTGTAACCAAGTCCTCGTACCCAAAGTCTCTAGTTCATAGAAGTAAAATAATCGTTCCATTATTTTACTTTGTTATCTAATCGACCTACCGTAAACTAATTAGTTGTGTCTCCTAGATAAAATCTATTTGTATGTTAAGAAATTTGAACTTAAGTCACGAATTAGTATGGGCTTGGGAGAGCCCGAGTTAAATCTAGACTTAACAATCCATTAGTCAAACTTAGTTGGTTCACACCTGAAATTTTGGTCGTGACGGCTTGGTGATTCCACTAGGGACTTGAGTTAAAACTCTTAGTGGACTTTGGCCTTTTTTTTTTTTTTTGAAAAAAAAAATATTTTTGTTTGGCAACAAAGATCCCAAATACGTCTCTAACATTTAAGGTGTTAAATGTTCTTGTAGAATGGGAGGTATAATGGGAAATATTTGCTAATCTTTATTTTGCAGGGAGGTGTAAGAATGTATTGTTTATTTTCATGAACGAAGTGTTGTTTGATATAAACTGTTGTGTATGCTTTGCATTTACACTATACTATTGCACACATAACCTGCCACCGGACCTGGGCCACATAGGATCATTTAGAATGGTATTGAAATGGATAACACTTCGACCACATGCCTGCGGTATGATTCGTTCATCTCAATCTTGATTTTTTTTTTTTTTTATGGTATCAAGAGTACCCACCTCGATCCGCATGCCCATGACTTAGGTCGGCTCTTTGACCAAGCCGAGTCATGAGGACCCGACATAGTCCACATGCCCGTGGCTAGTTCGATCATCCTTGTGGCTCCATTTTGATAAGTCGATAGATTAGAAATTAAGCCACTTATCATGCGCATGTCTATGTGATTGCTATTAATTCTCCTTGGTGAAATAAATCTTCTACCCTTACACTATGCAATTTACTTGCTTTTTCATACTTTTGGTTCGTCCATGACAATCTAAGTTAGTCGTTTGATCTAATTCATTCGTCAATTAGGAATAAAATGAGGAAATTGCAATGTAATGAATCATTTGGAAAATAAAAAATAACAAATTTTGGAAAATTTGTTTTCAATTCATGTCTAGAAAATTTGATTTTGCTAGGGTGTCTATTTTCCTAGCTCTCTTTAGGAAATGCCCTTCTTATATGAATTTTTCATGAATAAATTAAAAAATGGAAAAATCGATTAGATCATTATCATGGATTGACTTTCTATTTACCCCTCATGCATATTCATGTTCATTTGAATTAGGTGATTTTGGAGCTATCCCGCTCACCCATCCGTTTACGATCGAGAGCTAAAATGGCGGATCAAAAAGAGCTAATCTCACCGAGCAAAAGTGTTGCAATCTATCTTCGATGAGAAATTGCGACTCCAAAGAGAGAGCCAATAAGACTTTTTGAACTGTCTCATTTTCTGAGGTGGCCGAATTTGATGCCATCATGAAGAAAGCGGTGACATATCTAGAGGGAAGAATATCTGACCTGAAGGGTTCGCATCACAAGATCAAGGAGGGTGAAGAATTCAAGTACACTTGATTCATGGTCCTAAGTAGATCGATTTCCTCATTTAATTAGGGAGCATAATAGAGAGGCGTTTGAAAATAACGTGTCAATTTCCAGTGATAGTGGGCCTGTTGATTTGGGAACATTCATCCGAAGGAAAAATAGATGTGGGGCAAAGGATCATTTCCTAGCTGATCTTGATGACTTCTCCCAAGAGTGAATAAGACATTAAGCATTACTTATTCTCTTACTTGTCCTAAGCGATTTCCTTGCACATCCATAAGAAACCGAGGGCAAGTCAAAAGAAGATCATCTAGATTCCAAGATGATGAATTGGGGCACTCTGATTCTAGTAGTGACATGATTGAGACAAAATCTTGATCGGAGCCAAAATGTTTATGTAATTTGAATTTACTATGATGTTGCATGGTATCATATTCATGCATGTTCTCTTGTGCAGGGGCAAAAGCGGATTTTCAGGGACAATTCAAGAACACCCATTCCTAAGGCAGTCTCTTTTGTGGGGCAACCCCTTGAATAAACGCTTAAAAATCATGCTTTTCATACTTACGAGAGCATTTTTGAGTGTAGTAAATGGTCTATTTGAAATCACAAAAGCTCTTCACGCTTAAAGTTGGTAAACTCTTTTGAAAAGAGAATTTTCATAGTGATTTTACCTATTTAATTCACCAATTTCATGTGGAGGTTTGTCGAGATGGATAATTCAATAGAGTGATATCAAATGCCTAAGAATGCTGAATGAGACGTGTCAGGATGATGAAAGGCAAGCCCTATTCTATACATAGTCCCCTACTTATAGATTTGTGAGAAGAGTGTAGAAAGTTCCATATCTACAAGATAAAGAGTTTTCTCGTGAAAGGTATGACAACCGAAATGACGAGAGGTAGTTCATTTCTCTATCCCGAACACAACATGTGATCTATTGCTTAATCCCTTTTGAGCCCCATACACTTATGGAGATTCTTTTCAAATTACCCTTATCAAGAACCACCCCATATTAGGGCAAATGAGAGGTAAGACAATATCATGAGGTAAGGAAAATGAAAAGAAATTTCTTGCTCTCACATGCATTAATCTTCAAGTCATGCTGTTACATTGAATTCATGCGGCAATTTAAATGCCTTAAAATGACGAAGAACATTTCTTTCTCTATCCTACATACTTATATCATTTGCATAGCCCAATTGAGCCTGCAATTTCATTTCTTTAAACCTAGTTAGTGATTATCCCCCACACTGGGGCAAAACAAAAAGCAATTGTTCAAACAATATGGTATGGAGTATTGACAGAAGACGAAGACCTCCTAAAGGTCCAAAAGTTAAAAGCACCATATGGTCATTCAATAGAACTAAGGGGTACGAAAAAAGCGGTGTGCCTGGTAAAAGTAAGGTCAATGCCCACGAAAACAGAAGTGAAGAAAAAATAATGAGAACTAGGGGCATGAAAAAGCGGTATGCCTGATAAAAGTAAGGCCGATGCCCATAGATGAAAAGGAGAGTCAAGATAGAGACTATCGGTTGTAAAAAGGTTGTATCTCCAATGGAGCAATACTCAAAGAACTCAAATGCTAAGTTTTTACAATCAATAAGGTGCCTTATGAAGACAATCCCCAATGGTGAAAAAAAGAAAATTGGTGGCAATGCCAAGATGATCACTAACTCTAACCCTTTACACACATTTTAAGCCTAATGATCCTTTCGTTTCTTGGCCTATGAACCTAGCCTACATTACGTCCCTTGAAAAGTCTCTTCGACTAGGGCACTTGAATCAACATAGGTTCACATGTTTTAAGCATCACTCAAAGAAGTACGGACAAGATTATTTCTTTATCATTTTGCGGGGTTCTTGACTTGTAAACTCGGAGATGATTGCAGAATTGTTCTTTCAATTGTCTTGACTCAAAAAGTCTCTTTGTTAAGCTGTTGACCAAGCCTACATTACGATCCCTATTAAAGACCTCTCATATTGGTAATGTTGTCTTTGCTTGCGAGAATACTCAGACCCTTATCGATATGATGATGGTGAGATTGAGTGATTTTCATAAAATAGCCATTCCGAATGAGAGTGAGTGAAAGTCATTTCTATCTGAAAGTCTCTCATTTAGCATTCTTAAGAAATCCATGTCATTGTCTTGAATGACAATTTCCTCCTGTGGAAATTTGGGTGATGCAAATATGATAAAGTCATTATGCATAAACTTTGATTGAATTGATGAAAACCCCTTTGAACTTTGAAATGTGCATTCTAGAATAGCTCAAATTGTCTACATTTGCAATATTAGTTCTTGCTCTAATAATGTCTAACAGGTAATATTTCCTTGAAGACCGAGTAATACTTCATGTTCAAGTTGCTCCTTGAATCATTGAGATTCGGCGTGCTTTTATAGCCCGAAGCCCTTTTCACTAACCCGATGTGCTTTCGTAGCCCAATGTCCATTTATATCAATTTGGAATGCTTTCGTAGTCCGGTGTCCTTTTCATTGACTTGGCGTATCGTAGCCCGTTGTCCATTTATATCGACCTAGCGTGCTTTTGTAGCCTAGAGTCTCCTATATCAAATCAGCATGCTTTCGTAGCCTGAAGTTCTTCTTAATTGACACTCGATTTAGCTGTCCCCAAAGATGTTTCTCCGGAGTTCGATCTGGTTAAGGCGACCGAAGAAAGGTTCAGTCTGGTCGAGATGATCCATGCCGCAACCTCATGCTAGGCGACTGTAGAATGATACAGGTCCTAAACAACATTTATTACTCTAACAGGCGATCGTGGAAAGGTATAGGTCTTGGAAAAGCAATTTCCCTATTCAAGCGACTGTAGAATGGTACGGGTCTTGGAAAATCACTTTTTTGGTCAAGGCGATCGTAGAATGGTACGAGTTTTAGACAACATTTATTTCCCTATTCAAGCGATCATAGAATGATATGGGTCTTAGACAACATCTATTTCCCTATTTAGGTGACTGTAGAATGGTATGGGTCCTAAACAATATTTTTTTTCCTATTCAGGTAAGTAGAATGGTATGGGTCTGGAAGGCGAATCCTCGTTTAGGCGGCGTAAAATGGTATGGGTCATGGACAATATCCATTTTCCAATTCAAGCGACCGTATAATGGTATGGATCTTGGAAAATCATTTTTGTCAAGGTGACCGTAAAAAGGTACGGGTCCTAGACACAACCAAACACTGTCATATTGGGCGACCGTACAAAGGTACAAGTCCTAGAAAAGCAGTTCCTTTACAAAGCCTTATTACTATTCTAGCGACCGTAGAAAGGTACGGGTCCTGGACATGTAACACCAACTATCTTGAGTTACGCTACCCTCCTTGAAGGTAAGTTATTCTAGGTAGATTTTTTTATCATTTGCATTAGCATTTTCAGGCTTCATAGAAATTGCATTATAAAAGTGGATTCATTTTTTGACAAAAAAATCATTCAATGCATGTGCATGACCAAAATTTAGGTCTCAATTTGTCTTTGAAAGCTACCTTTATGAGCTCACCTTCAAAGAGAAGTTGTTGACACCTAAATTTTTGGCGACCCGTTTAGTCATTTATCACATTAAAAAATTTGAGGTTAATTTTATCCCTAAAAAATAGTTAATTGCATAGCATATAGTTTTATGTGCATTTATTTTTAATTTGCATTTACATTGGGCTGATGACAAGTGGGTTCGAATTGATGGTTCATAACTTTTAATTTGATGAGTTGAGCTAAGCCCACGAAAAGAGTAAATCAGCCAAAGCCCGTATCTTTGAAGAGATTTTATAGATTTATCTGTGTGATATTTCAAATTTAAGAAGAATCCTCTTGCAATCATGAATTGTATCAAGAACAAATATTGTGTTTGGAAAAGTAAATATTGCGTTCGGAAAAAGGAATTTTCATGGATATGGATTTGGAAAAATTAAAACCCTAACTCGTGGCCTATAAATATGTTGAATACGTAGGGTTTAGGGGGGCCATATGTATTGAATACACGGCCACATAAGAGGGGGTTTTTCTTCGTTCTTCTTCTTTGGAGTAAAAAGCAACACAAAAACAAAAGAAGAAAAAAGCTTTCGAAGGAAAATCAAGGTTAGCATAAAAGTACAGCAGCAGGAAAGATAGCGAGAGAGGGAGACATTAGGGAGACGTGCAGCCAGCGAGAGGGAGAAAAAAAAAAAAGAAAGAAGAAACACTGTTCTTCTTCCTTGCAAGTCCCTCCGCCGTTGCAGGTCCTCGCACTCACACTACGACGCCAGAAGCCACCGCTCCTACGCTTACCTCTCCGCGCGGCACCTCCATCGCCCCGTAGTAGCCGCCATAGCAATTGCTGCTCCTGTTTCTGCCCCCGCAGTAGTTCGCCTTCGCACACCTCCATCGTCCGCTAGTGTCGACGTTGTTGCTTCTGTTCCGCCAGCCAGTGCCTCCTTTGTTGCTCATGCCGCGACACTACCGCAGTCCTAATCTTTCGGTTCGAGCGCCTCGACGACGACAGATCTGAGGCACCCGTCACTTCACCGCCGAGCGAGCCCCGCATCGGTCCAAGCCTTTTCTGCTTGATCTCGCTAGAAGCTACCACCCTCGCGAACCCGCCACACCTCCTCCACGAGCCGCCCGCGTCCAGCGGACAAGCCCGCGCGCCTTCGCCTCTGCTCCGACGACCCGACACTTGACGTCGTTGCCCCAACACCAACTTGTCACTTTGCCAGCCCACCGTTTCGCCGGACAATGGGCTCCCTATTGTTGACTTCTCTATTCACCGGGCAGCCGCGCCCTTCGACCCAGAAGAACCAAGTGACGCTAGTAGGTCCATAACCGGTGTTGTACCTCCCTCGCCAAACGCCTCATTGCAGACCCTGTGCCTAATGCCATAGTAGCCCCTTGCCCACTGCTGGTCCGCTTGCTGTCGCCCCTCACCAGAACGTCGGTGACCAGCTGCCCTTGACGGCGCACCCACCACGAAGCTGCCAAGCCCTGTGTGGAAGGAAAAAAAGAAGGGAAAATCTAATTTGGTAGCCTTTTTTTTTTTTTTTTATTTGCTTTATTCTATTTTTTATGTTATTTATTTTTTAGTAGAATTATTCCTTGATGTATGATTGAGATTCTGACATGAAATAGCCTCTGAAATTTGTGATTGACAGTCTAATTTTCGTGCCCAAAATCGACTCGCAATCACTTGCAAAATTGTCAATCCAATCTCACGCCCAAGATTCGATTCGCGATTTATTTAAAAATTGGCCAACTTGATCTCACGCGTGAAATATGGTTCACCAATTTATGGATATCAATCTGCCATCATGTTAGTTGGATCAATTTTATTTTCATAAAAGAAAAAATCCCAAAAAATATTTGAGTTAGAATTAGGTTTGTTTTAGAATATTCCTTGTATTAGGGTTATCTAGAACAAAGATTTTATTTTGAATTGTTAAAAATAATTTAGGATGTTAGTGTTCTTTTTTTTTTAAATTGCACGTTTAATTATTTGGCAATTTTTAATTTCAAATTTCATAAAAGAAAAAGAAAAAAATTAGAATTAGAGCATTCTTTTCATGTCATTGCATATTAGGATAGATTGCATGCTTATTAAGAAAAGAAAAGAAATCATGTGCACGTCATATAGAATTAGGTTCATTAAATGTACGTTTTAGTGATTGTTGCTAGGTTCATTTAATTAGAAATTATCCGTCATTAGGATTAGGTCATTTTGGTTAATTTAGATTGCATATTTAATTATTGCATGTTCATTAAGAAAACACAAAAAAATCACTTTGCCATGCCCTATCGTTTCATGTTAAATTAGTAACATTGCATTGCATATGGATTTGATTCTCATTAAATAAAGTGAAAACAAAAAATTGAGTGATTGCATGTTAAGTAGAATCATTATCTAGTACTGTTGATGTGAATTCTGCTCTAACAACGCAGATGCTTTTGTTGCTATTAGGAAAGTTCTACATTTTTCTTATTTGCTTTCTTGGATGTTAAATTAGTGGATTGCGGTGGGGGTGAACGGTTCTAGGTTCCGATTCGGTTCCGTTTGGAACCTAGAACCTACCTCGGTACAGTTCCAAAAATTTGGAACCGGGGACCTACTTGTCAAAACTAAGAACTTGAAACCTACCTGTCATAGGTTCCGGGGTCGGTTTCAGGTTCCAAAGTTTTTTTTTTTTTTCATTTTTTTTCCATTTCATATTTGAACTATAACATACGCACATAAAAGAAATGTGTAGTTTGAAGCAAGAATGATACCAAAATGAAACCATTAAATTGAGAATACATCAATTAAAAATGGTATTTATTATGCAGAATGAAACCTTGGCATTATAAGCTACTGCTTTGATGCCAAAGTGACACAAGAATTTGGCAATCGTCAAAGTTTTTTTCCTCATAGGGACATAAATAATAGTAGGTCCATGATCTAATGGCTCTTGTTGAAGCTTCAGCCTTTCCTCCAGTTCCATTGGTGAATCGGACATCTCAAAAGAACCGCATATCTCTTGGCTTAAATTAGGAGATTCTCCACGTAATTCTCCACGGGGGAACCTGCAAGGGCCAATTGAATAGCACATCAAATTACAGGATCAATAAATTCTAGCACAGTTTTTGGACAATTTCCATTTTATGAGTAAGTTTTCATAAAGTCCCTTGCTCCACATCCTACAAGCATATATAAACAACAATGGTAGAAACATCATGCCATAATCAGAATTCTGAAGATATTCCTCTTTAATAAGAAGTTATACTATCCCAATCATCCACACCCTGGAAGGTGTCCATTTCATCTTCTAAGTATTCAGGTCTAAGATGGTTAATCACCTGAGACAAATTAGGCGGTGCACGAGAGAAAGATCGGATCGAAGAAAAGGGTGCCCTTATTCATTACTATCAATACTTTGCATACATTAAAGAATTACACAGAGTGACTAGCATGTGGTTTTGGTGCTGCAACTGTCTTTGATGCAAAACTAAATTAGAATCATGTATCCCCTTCTTTGTTCAAGTTCATCTTGCCAATAACAAAAGAAACTTCAAGAATAGATAGAAGGCTTTAACAGTGGGAAGCTAACTTCAGGTGTTCATTGGGATCAAAAACCATGTTGTGGCAAGTAGGGTTGCAGGGATAGGCGCAATCAATCCAACATTTACAAGATTTCATTCAAAACCCATAACAACCAAGTCATTTATGTAACCTTTCACCTGGACAAGCAATGGCATTTCCAATCATGATGAATATGATAATACTTATATCATTGTAGATATTCCAAGATCTATCTATTTACCTTCATCATAGATGGGAGGGCAAAAAAATAGCATTCTTCCTAACAGATAGAGAAGGATCTCGTAATCGCTCTCTCTAGCAGTGAAAATGTGTTATGTCTCTGCAAGATCAGCGGGAGTTTAGTGGTTGCGAAGGATGTAGATCATAAATAGAGTGTGCAGGAGCAACATTCGACCATGTTATGCGGGGCGACATTCGGCACTGGTGTCGGGTCGTTGGAGCAGAGGCGGAGACAGAAGTAGCGGCGTCGTGGGTTAGAATCGGAGACCTTGTGACCAGAGGCGATGGGTTGTGAGCAGAGATAGTAGAATCGGCGCCGTCGGGGCTTCTGGTGCGAGCAACGGTGGTGGGTCGTGAGCGGAGACAGCGGGAATCGGCGTCGTCAAGGCTTTTGGCATGAGAAGCGACAGTGGGTCCGCTCGTCGCGGCGGAGACAGCAGAATCGGTGTCGTTGGGGCTTCGGTGTGAGCAGCGGTGGTGGGTCACGAGCAGAGATAGCAGAATTGGCGTTGTCGGGGCCTGCAGCGCGGCGGGGCGGTGGGTCGTGAGCGAGACGAGCTCGGCTCGATCTGCCTACGTCGAGTAGTCGGCGACGGGCGTCGAGCGGCGAGGGTTCGCTCGAGCGACGTTGGTGACTGGTGTCCAGTAGCATCCAGCGGTGGTGGCCTTGAGGGCAAGCGGCGTCCAGCGACGAGACTCGGGCGGTGTACGGCGAGACTCTAAAAAGCTGAAAGTGAAAGGGTCGGAAGTCTCGGGAGTCTCGGGGAGGGGGGTTCCTTTTGGAACCCTAACCAATTCAGTTCCGGTTCCGCTTCGAATCGGAATCGGAACCGAGATCGCTAGTTCCCGAAAAAATGGAATTGGGAACTGGAACCGGTCCTTTAAGAACCAGGAACCGAATCGGAACCTCCTATTCGATTCTCCGGTTCCCAGTTCTACCTAGGAACCATGCTCACCCCTAGATTGCGCATCCGCATGATCACATTTTTCTTATTTGCTTTATTGGGTGTTAAATTGGTGGATTACGTACCTGCATGATCGCATCATATGTTAGGGAAATAGATTTAAAATCAATCCAAAGGTGCCTGCAAAAAAATATATATATATTTTTTAAATAAAAGAATGGTACCGAAAGGGCATTAGAGAAATCTAGTGTAACCAAGTCTCTGTATCTAAAGTCTCTAGTTCGTAGGAGTAAAATAATCCTCTCATATTTTACTTAGGTGTCTAATCGACCTACCATAAACTAATTAGTGGCGACTCTTAGATAAAATCCATTTGCATGTTAAAACATTTGAACTTAAGTCGCAAATTGGTATGGGCTTGGGAGAGCCCAAGTTAAGTCTAGGCTTAACAATCCATTAGCCAAGCCCTAGGTGGTTCACACCTGAAATTTTGGTCGCGACAAGATGCAATAGAAGCTACCTCATGCATAAAAATCTCCTTTCAAAGCGATTTCGTTTTTGCGGTCAGATTTTCTATTCTCACGTTATTTCTTGTAATGTTCTCCTGTTTTAGGTCGGTCAGAAGCCTCCTGGATCAAACAAGTAGTTCAACCTTGCGTGCAATGTAAAAGATCTTTTTATGAAGAGAGAGTGAGCACCATGCCTGATAATGAAGCCCCAAAAGGCACTGCTGCTAATCTTCTGCAAAAGACTTGTGGACTATATATATATGCAAGGTAAGCAAACGCCTCAAGTGTTGTGTGGGGTATTTCTTTTCCCTGAATTTGGCCTGTCCTCCAACTCGTTCTGCAAATGTGTTTTTCATTGTCTTTGATATGTTTGAGCCGAATTTTTACAGGCCTATGGCGATCGTGTGCTCAGAGGAGCACATTATTGGGAACAACACAAGCAGGGCCGAGCTCATCAAAAATGAAGTGCACGGTTGAGAAAGTCTCTAAATCAAGGCTTGGTCACTGTAATGGAACAACAACAATGGTAGCAATAATAGGAGTCCTTTTAGGGGTTAGTTTCAAAAATTTACAGCAACGTTTCATAGGGCTATTCATCTTTAGTAATGAGAATGTTTATCGTCCACTTCAGGTCATCGATGTAGTGGAATTTTCGACCTTAATACGTTGTAAGCTACTATGCTGAGCTTAGACTTTAGGCTCCCTTTTGTCCATTATAGTTGTCTTTTACATTTAGGTTTGACTGTTCTATTGATATGCACGGTGAGGATCCATTCACACAAAGTCTCGTGAAATAGTTAACATTGGCTCGCGTATTTATGTATTTTTCACGTTTCAGACATGATTTCACAGTTTCATTTACTCCTCCAATGAAAAATCCCCATCCCATTTCTGTGCATCGTTTTTTTATTAGTTTTTAGAGACTAAATAGTATAAATGTTGACGTGAAAATTAATTTTTAGAGAAATAGGGGTGAAACGATAAGAAGTAATACCGACAATGTCAGCCTTGTGGGGGTCAATCGACCCTAGCACGGTGGTGGCGTCATCACGGCACGTAAGCGAGCGTTTCCCTTAACTTTTTTTATTAAAAAAAAATTTTCAATCTATTTAAATTAAAGTAAGGAGGAAAATAGTGTCATTTTTGTTGGTTTTGCACTTTTCATTAACTTAATGGCAACGTAGGAAAAGTGAAAGTAATAACAAAATCGCGTAAGCATTTTTGCCACTCAAATTGGATAGAGTTAACGGAGGTACGTGATTGCAAAAATTGGAATAAGTTTTAGGATATGATCGTCCAAATTGAAAGTTTCATGACTTTGTTGTAATTTTGCAAAATTTTGATCACACTTCTCCCGTTAAGAATGACACAAACTTCTAGCATTTGTGTATGTCAATGCTAAGGGAACTAGCTAAAAAAAGCACTCCTAAAAACATATTAAATAAGCATAATCTTGACTTCAATCCACTTCTAGCCCATATTGCTTACAAAAATCAATGTATTAGAGATTGAAGGTTTTCTTTACTCATCAAATCTCACTAAAAAACAATCTCCAAACACTTTGTCGGTGTTAAGGAAATCCCTTATGATGTTTTGAAGATGACAAAATAAACCAAAACTACTAACGTGCTTAATGGTTAAGTAATAAACCATGCAGATAATAAAACATGTAAATGATATTGTCAAAGTCTGAAGATGACTAGAAGAATGAACTTAACACGTGTCTAAAGTATATTATGAAGATTTCCAGACTTCTGTGTCAAAGTTTGATGACTGCTGGACTTTAGTATCAAAGTCTATTCTATATCAGAAATCTGTCCACTCGACAAATTCTAGACGAACGTGAATGAAGAACCAGAAGACAGATTCTATGCTGAAGTTGAACTTATTCAGACTGTGTCCAGACCTTAAAGCTAAATCTGTTTAGAAACAAAATATTTTCAGACTTACGTCCAAATTGTAAAGTCTATTGCACTCAGACTCAGATTGTAAAGTCTATTGCTCTCAGATTTACATCTAGAATGAGACAGAATGTAACACAAGCCTTAAATGTATAACGGCTAGTGATCTGGTTTGGATTCTACATCAAGATTGATTTGATTGACTCAATCTAATTGATTGACAATTAGATCTTGAAAATAAGAACTTTCTATACGAAAAAGCTCTACTTATAGAAACCAAGATTCTATTTGTATGAGCGATCATAATCAATTTGGGATTCTACTTTTATCACTCAACGGCTACCAAATCTTCTAGATATAGATATGTCCAATGGATAGATTGGAAGACGATCATCTAGATACTATCCAATAGCTAGTTTGGAAGTAGAGAAGTATTTAAGGAGATCAAGAACTGATGAGCAAGTAAGACACGGAGCGTAGAATTTATAATTCCAAAGCCTGAGCGACCTTCGATTATACACTTGTCTCTTGTGAGCTTAAACATTTGTGATCGTACGAGAAATACCAAAAGAGTGACTTAGTGAGATAGTGTGATCTATCACTAAGTGTTTGCACTCAAAATTGTAATCTCTTATTGATCGCATAGTGGAATCTAGCTAGAAGGCTGTTAGCGTAGGAGAGTGGATGTAAGCTTGATCTAAACCGAACCACTATAAACCTTGTGTTCTTATTCTCTTTCCTAAACACATTTATTTTGTTTATAGTCCTATTTAACTGCTAAAGTCTGAACTCGTTCAAAGTCTTTTGTTTTTTAGCCTCGGTTTCAAAAGTTTGTTGTTCATTAGACTCGAGATTCAAAAGAAAAATATTTCTATTGTTCTTTTGCAAAAATTTTCTTCACACCTATTCACCCCCTCTAGGTGTTCATACTAACACTTTCAGTTGGGAGTTTTGAAATCATTCTTGGATAGGATGTCATGGTGGGTATAGTCGAGTTTCTGCCCTCTTTCTTTTGTTTGTTCTTCCTTTTCTCTCTATGCTCTCTTTCTTTTGTTTTTTCTTCCTTTTCTCCCTACTCTTAGGTCTCTCCCTCGCGTCACTCTCTGCTGTCCCTTTCTGCAGAAGCCAAAATGCCCTTTTTGTTTCGTGGGCTTCGACTAATGCAAAAAGAAAAACAAAAATAGACCCAACGAAAAACCAAAGGAAAACTTTTTTTTTTTTTGTGTTGAACTTCTGACCTAAAAAAAAGAGAAAAGCCTCCTTAAACGTAAAAAAACCCCAATGTGACTGTGTATTTCTATTGTGTGGCCTCTCCTTCTTTCCTTGACCAAGCGGCATTTTATAGTATGATCTCATCGGGAAAAGAAAATTTCACGAAATCTCTAATGACCATGCAATCTCTCTCATTTTGTGGCAAAAATATATTGTTCAATATATCCTCAAAATGCAATATTCCTATTTGATTATTTTGATATTTCCTCTGAAATCTTCCAATATGATGTGAAATATATCACTCAATGTATATATCGCATAAATATATGAAATATTTACCAAATATTGGAAGAATATTATGAATGTTTTCCAGAAATATCAAATAAGTCAATTGTCGGTCATTAGAGAACGAGCTTGGGCTAATTCCCTCTTGTCGTGGGCTTAATCCAACTCGTTAAATTTAAGCATAGAACCATTAAGTTGAGCTCATCCGTCACCGGTCCAATGTAAATAAATAAATGCTCCTAAAACTATATGCTATGCAACTTACTTCTATCTAATTTTTTTTTAGGGGTTAAAAATTAATCCTTAATTTTTTATGTAATAAATAAATAACTGTGTTACCAAAATTTAGGTGTCAATAAGAATATAAGTGTTCAAAACAATCAAACAAATCAAATCTGCAAAAGTTCAAGTTCAAGTTCAAATTTGCACTCATTCTCCCCCTTTTTGTCAACAGTAAAAAGAAAGAAAAAGTCAAAATAGAAAAAAGATAAATGCAATCACGGTTGTTTAGGAACTCGAACGAGTTGGAAATCCTCCATTAACTGCACTTTGCCTCCTCAATCTTCGGCACCGATGATGAACATTCTCAACTTGAGTTTGTTATCCATTTGTCATGCTATCATTTTGAATCCATATCAATAAAGTTAAAGGCACTTGTGACCATAAAAGCTCTGTGTGTATGCATGTAGTTATTGCAATGATTTAGTATTTGAGATTTTATGAGATAGGATTAGCTATTAAGAATTATCTCTAGATCAAAGTGCGCACATATAGTACAATTTTATTTAATATTGCTCAAGTGGGAGAATGTAAAAGCTTTATTAATGTGAGTTATATTAATTGATATTATAATTTACCGTTTCTGAGAGTCAATTTAAGGTGAGATAAAAAAATTTCTTAATTAGTTTAATACAGGATTGGCTAATATAAGCCAAGTCGAGACCAGCCCATAATGAGAGGGCCTAGCTAGAAACAAGTCTCTCTTCTAATCCTAACACATACAGTTATCTTCACACACTAAAGGACGAGTAAACTATCTTATTAAGCTAGTGATACGAGAGTAATAAAGGAGAAAGACTTGCGTTTGGATCATCACTTTTCCGCATCAAGAATGATGGATTTCAAAACAAATGCATTAATTTTTCTACTCGATTATATGTGTTCTTGTTTTAGCTATAGAGATCGAGATTGCGTTTTCGCATCTAACACATTTCACATATATATAAGGCTCATTTGACTTAATGTTGTAAATATGTTCATTGTAAGCTTTGATTGCAAATGATGAGGTCTCACAAATTTGGTTGGTTTTGACCTTTCTTTTATAGCCATAGTAACGTCTTTTGATTCATACGAAAATCAAGTTTCCTATTTAGAAGATTTTCTACATAAGGAAGAACATCGATCATATAAGATTTATGTATTTTTCTTTTTCTAGGTAAGCAAACGATTTATTTAAATAAACAGATATGTGGAGCGATTAATTCTTTTTCGAGCCTGATAGAAACCCATTCCATCAATCCCCAAATCTGGCAATCAGCTAGAACTACAACAGAGGTCGAACCTTATTGTTTTCATACCAAGGATTCATATATTGTAGGCACACTTTTAGCTGCTATTATAAATAAATTAAGGAAGGTGTGGAGTCAGACATGGACATTATTTTTGAGAGGATGATCTAATTGACGGTTGATGCACATGGGCATGAAGAGTTTATGACCTATTAAAATCACGAACCATGCAGCGATAGATATGTTGACATAGAAGACTTTGGAATTCAAGGTAAAAATAAACTGAAAAAGATTCAAATCGCCCTTTAGTATTCATATCATTCATTTTTTATTATTACTATAATTCATATGGTACGGTTTTTTTTTTTGTGGTAGATTTAACGTGAATTTCATTATAACATTATTGTATAATGAATATAATTGATTACATCAAATCTATCCGATTGCTTCTGGCCAAATAATTATTTCCCTGGCGGTGTGCTTTGTTGCTATTTTGAATAATCGCTCGATACGCGAACCGAGGATTTGGGTGAGTTGGAGACCAAATTGAGGCGCAATGCATGGGACCAAATAAGAGACAACTACCCGGCTTTTGTCTCTTTCTCCCTTAGGCTTAGCTAACTACCCGGCCTTTGTCTTTTTCTTAGAAGACTCAATTATGTGCACGCAAATACATATATTTTCAAGTAATTTTTTTTTTTTAATGTATCGGTCAACTGGAAAGGCCATCTATTCAGCAAATATGAAAGTCTTCGGCACATAATGATATTTTAATGGGTTACGCGTATAGATATTATTTGCATTTCATTATACTCAATTAGATTTGCACGAAGATAATGTTTGTAACTTTAACTCACGAATTAAAGACATGATTGAAAGAGAGAGGAATTGAGAAATACATTGTAGATAAAGGCGGAAATCTAGGATTAACTACAACAATAAGCGTAATATAAAGTGCAACAAAATTCTAAAACTTTCAATAGGTACGATCGAATTTTAAAACTTATTTTATACAATTGAGTTCATCAGTTAACACTATCTGATTTGATTAATGAAGAATGTTGACATGACATTTTTAATATGTCACACTCCACCTTTAGTTTTTCCCTCAAAACAGGTTAACTAGTGCATCCAATTTTGCAAGGAAAATATATTTTAAATTTAACGCTTTAGTATTGTTGCTAAACTTTTCCATTTGATGGGACTTTCAAAGAGGCATAGATCAAATGAAAAAGAGAAACTAGCTGGCCCAAAAAAATAAAAATACAGAATAACGAGAGGGGGAAAAAAGGCAATAAGTAAGACTTTTGCCATTTACACCTTCTCGGGTACTGTTCACACAATGCTCTCTAGCCATGCGACTTGGGTCTTGTTCACGTGCACTCATTGTGGGTAATTCCGGTTGCTTGGTTGGTTCGTTGGAGCCGCCTTTTGGTGGATCCCTTCTCTCTTCCACCCTCTCCATCTCCACAGAAGGATTTCGTGTTTCTTTTCCCTGTTCGTGACCGATGGTCCCTCGATCGCAGCCCTAGTTTTCACTAGAGTCACGATTTTGTTTTTGCTGGTTTGGAGATTTTGCTGGTCAAGTGTTGATGGGCTTTGGTAGTTTGCCTCCCCTGCCTCATCCTCACTTTCTACCGAAACTTTTCAAAATCTCTTCACCATCGGGTATAAATGCTCCTCATTAATTAGGGTTTTCTGGATTTTTACTGCTTGTTCTGGGCTCTGCTTTTTGGATGGCTTCCACCCGTGAGCTCGAGACCTCAAGGAAAGCCTAGCAAGCTCATGCTAGGGGCCGAAGTTGAGGGAGGAATTCTCGTCCTCCTTTGGACAAGGGCAATGCTGCTGCTACGTCTGCCCATTCTTCTCCCACCCGAGCCCGCTCGACTGGTGTTGACACCTAAATTTTGGCGATCTGGTCATTTATTTATTGCATAGAAAATTAGGGATTGATTTTATCCCTGAAAAAATAATCAATTGCATAGTATATTAATTAGGTGTATTTGTTTTTAATTTGCATTTTATGTTGGACTGGTGGTTCTAAGCTTTCACTTGACAGACTAGGCTAAGCACACAAATCGGCCCAAGCCCGCATCCTCGGAGAGATTTTATCTTTTGCGAGATTTCAAATTTGAGAGGAATCTTTTTGCAATCCTAAATTTGGGAGTTGATCTTTGTGGATATTGACTTGAAGTAGGAAATAAAACCCTAGTCTATTCGGTTATAAATAGGTGGCTATATTACAGAAGGAAGGGGGAGAATGGAGTAGACGACAAAATTGAGAAACACACGTGAGAATTGAGGAGAAGCGGCGGATCGCGAGGGAAAATTGACGACGAACAAAGCTCTTCCCTTTTACTTCCGGTGTGTTGCTGTCGTCCCATAGAAGCGGCGCCATTGGCTTCTCCAAGCAAACGCTCGGATCTTCAAACGCCAGGTGCTGCTCCCACTGATCTGCCACGCCAGGTGTTTTGTTGCTATCCCACCGCATCCCAGCTTCCATCAGCATTCCAAGTGTGGTCTTGAAGTTCTCCGGCGTTCCAGATTTCCCTGCTAAGTATTGTGTCCGTGAGAGGCGCCAGTCCAGGTGTGCTGCAAGGAACGGCATCGTCTCCAGCGTCCATCTAATATTGCAGAATCGTCCGTTGTTTTTTTTTTTTCAAGCCTGAATCTCACGGCCTGGCCCGACATTGGCAAAACCTGCTGGTCTTGCTGTATCAACGTTGTGGCTTCCTGCTCAGCGACACCGGCAAACCTCCCGACGAATTATTTAAACTTTTGATAGTTTTACAGATTTCTTGGTGTCCCGAACGATAGTCCATCAAACTCATCTTGACTTTGTCGAGCCACACCAAGATACCACTACAACCGTTGCCCTAGATTCGTGCCGTGCCGTGCCGTGCCGCGTTCACCGTTGATCCATTCTACCGATTGGGTTTTTGGAAAAATTCAAATTTAGGTATAGATCTATTTTATTTTATTAGGTAGATTTAGTAGATTCAATTTATTAGGTAGATTTGTTTTATCTTGTTTCAGTTATGATATTTTATCTCTTTGTTTGAAATATTTTCCAATGCATGATGGAAATTCCCTAATCTAGCATCCAATTTGCAACCACACGAATTTTTATCCTATCTATAAGGCTTTAGATAGAATAATTATTCACGTGGGAGTTAAATTGATATCTTGATCTTTAAGGCTTAAGATCAATTTATCAATTTTCTTAGCGAGATAGTCAAGTTTGAATTTCAAATTGAGTGATGGATAATATTCTTGACAATCGTGATTGGTTAGATGTTTATCTCATAATTGTTCTATTTATCCCAAAAATACAAAAAAAAAAAAATTGCATTTGCATCCCATGTAGATTAGGATTGATTGCATGATAGGTTAGTTAGTCATTTTTAAAAATGCATGTTTAGATGATATCTTTGAAATAGGTTGCATATTTAGGATAGGGATTTTATTTCAAAATTTTTTGAAAAATAAAAAATGCATTCATTTAGGATGTTAAGTTTTAAATTTGAACTGCACGTTTAATTATTTGGTAATTTTAAATTTCGAATTTTACAAAGAAAAATACAAAAAAAAAAATCATCATGCATGTATCATGTAGAATTAGAGCATCCTTGGCACGTCATTGCATATTAGGTTAATCGCATGTTTAACTTTTATTTAGATAGATCCTTTTAGATAGATTGCATTTTAGGTTAGAGATTACTTGGTTAAGATAAAATTCTAGTTTAAATTAGGATTTGGCTTAACATAATTCATAATACAAATTGAATAGAATCTTAATCTAACTAGATAATCTTTGCATTTTTCTAATTTCGAATTTCATGAAAAATACAAAAAAATTGCCTTAGAATTAATGAATTTCATTCTTTAGGATAGATTGCATTTTTTTTTTATATCATATAGTTTAAGTCATATTGCCATGCCATATCATTACATGTTAGATTAGTAACATTGCATTACATGTAGATTAGATTCTCATTACGAAAAGCGAAAACAAAAATTGGGTAATTGCGTGTTAATTAGAAATTATATCTAGGATTGTCGATGTGAATTCTGATTTAACATTGCAGATGCTTTCATTGCTATGAGGTAAATTTTGCAATTTATTCATTTGCTTTATTGAGTGTTAAATTGGTGGTTTGTGCACCTGCATGGTCACCTCACATGTTAGGGAATTAAAATCAAAATAAGTTGCTTGCCAAACATTTTTTCAAAATAAAAGAGAAAGGTACTGAAAATGCATTAGAGAAATCTAACATAATCAAGTCCCCGTATCCAAAATCTCTGGTTCGTAGAAATAAAATAATTCTCTAATCGACCTACCATAAACGATTAGTGGCGACTTCTAAATAAAATCTATTTGCATGTTAAGAAATTTGAACCTAAATCGCGAATTGGTATGGGCTTGAGATAGCCCGAGCTAAGTTTAGGCTTAGCAATCCATTAGCCAAACCCTAGGTGTATCACCCGAAAAATTGGTTGCGACAAGCGGTGGTTCGATTCTTGCTGGAGCTTCTAATAAGCCCCTTCCTGAATCTGCTAGATTGCTTAAGCCAACCTGTGGACATGCTGTCCTTCTTGACCTTGAGGCTGCTAAGGCTTAGGCCCTTTCGTGCGTTAAGGTCGTCAAGGCAACTACCAAAGGTTACGACCTTACCTACGTGCCCCGGATGTTGTTGATGGGGAACCTTATGCCTGAATCCCATATGAAATTCTCGAAGGAGGTGATCCTAAATGGAAAGAATGCTTAGTGGGCTACTACGTTGGCAAACGATTGCCATTCAAGATGATAGAAATAGCCATGAAGCAAGCTTAGAGGACTCAACTCTTGGAAGTATGAGCCAATGAGGATGGCTTTTATTTCTTTCATTTGCAGGATCTGGAGTATAGGAGGAAGGTCCTTAATGGTGGGCCTTACATGGTGGCCAAGGTGTCACTCATCCTCCAAAAGTGGCATCCCTTGCTGGAATTGAAAAGAAACAGCCATAAATCGATACAAATATGGGTTTGGCTTAAAAATGTTCCTTATGCTTTGTGGTCGCAATGGGCATTAGCACAATTGCTAGCACTATTGGTTGTCCTTTATACGTCAATCAACACACTAAGCATGTTAAAACCCTATCCTATGTACATGTGTGTGTGGAAATCAATGATGATTATGCTTTTCTTGATTTTCCAATTGGAATCGAGGGAACAACCCACGTGTCGATGTGTTGTATGAATGGAGACCTGCAGTCTGTCCCTCTTGCTGCACTTTTGGGCATGTGTGTGGCCTCCCAAAACCAAAGCCTCCTCCTCGTACCTCTTTTCCTCCGGCAGCACCTACTAGTGAAGATTCCTGAGCTCGGACACAGGCGTCCTCAGCTAGAAGAAGGATGGAAATTCGTTCGAGGAAAACAGAGCGGTCATGCAAGTGCCCCTGAAGCCGACTCTGTTATTGCTTTTGAATCTAGCAAGGAAGAGCTAGCCCTTAGTGTTGCTGCTGCCACCCCCCTTAGATTTCGAACAGCATGATGCCGGTCCCTCATCTTCGACAAACTTGAATGCTCCTCGCATGCGGATGGTTACCTCTTCAATTTTTGAGGATGAGTCTGAGATTGAGGCCTCTGGTTCTAGATCAAACATTGATGAGGATAGATTGCTGGCGTCTTCCTTTGCTCCCCTGAGACCCAACTCCCCCTTGAATAGGATTGCCCCCTTCCCTTGTACAAGTTCCAAGTGGAGAGTAGACCAATTCCCCTGCTTAAAGCTCCCCTGACAGCCCAAAACCAAAGACTACCGTGAAGAAGAAACGCGGTAAAAGGTGAGTTCCCCTCCACCTTGTACATATGTATATAGCTATATGGAACATTAGAGGACTGGGCGGTCCTGTTAAGTAGGCTGAGATCAGAAATCTTGTTAGAGTTAATTGCCTTACTTGTATTGGCATTCTAGAAACGAAGGCCTCCCCAATCTTGTTTCCTTCTCTATCTAATGGTCTTATCCGGCTGGACTTGGATTGCTAACTACGAGCATTCGGGCGAGGTAGGATATGGATTGGTTGGAACCCGAAGTTGGTTGAGTTCACCTCGCACTCGTCTTCTCTCCAAGTCATCCATGGACACCTAAAATGTTTGGCCACTAGTGAAGCATTCTTCCTCTCCATTGTATATCTTGAGCAAACGTTTGAGCGTAGGCGGCCTCTTTGGCAGGATTTGGTCCACGACTAGTAGTGCTCGTATTTGCTTTTCCTTGGCTGGTTGCTGGTGACTTAAATGCCATAAGATATCCATCCGATAGAGTGGGTAGCCTCTCCACTTGGTTACCCTCTTATGATGAATTTGGAACTTGCTTACTTCAAGCGGGTCTTGAGGATCTTCGATACACGGGTTGTTGATTTACCAGGCTACCTCCTCGGCAAAAGCTGTAAACAGAGGAAAATTGATAAGAGTTCTCATCAATCCATGTTGGAGCGAGTGTCTTTTCCTTCTTTGAGGTGACTTTTCTTCCGTGGCATTTCCGACCACTCTCCAATGGTGGTTAGAATTTTCCCAACACCGAAGACTAAGAGGCCATTCAAATTCTTTAACTTTTTGATGCAGCATCCATCGTTCAATGGATTAGTACACCAAGCTTGGGATTCTCCAATTATGGGCACTGTCGTGTACATATTCTATGTTAAGTTAAAACAGGTGAAGGCGGAGCTCAAGAATCTCAACAAAGAGTCATTCTTGGACATTTCTAGTAGAATTGTTGAAGCCAGCAATGCTTTATCCATTGTACGAGAGGCTCTCCATCTTGATCCTTTCAATTTGCAGCTTACGGCTCGTGAGAGAGAATGCATTAATATCTTCTTCGACCTCTGTCTTCAAGAAGAAAGTTTCTACAAACAGAAATCTCGAGTGAAGTGGCTTGAAGAGGGTGACCTTAGCACCAAATTTTTCCACCATTCGGTAAATAGGAAGCATCTTCTCAATAGAATTCTTTCTCTTACAGATAATGCAGGGAACTTGGTTTAAGACCCTCCACAAATCCAGCAACTATTTGTTTCTCATTTTTCGGATCTTTTGGCCTATTTGCCTCTCTCCACCGCGCCTTCAATACAAGATGTCCGTTCGATAATTCCTCGAGAGCTGGATGACAACCACATCCTCCACCTCTCAAGACCGATATCGGATACTGAAATTCGAGAATCCCTATTTTCCCTAGCTGCTGGAAAGGCGATAGACCTTGATGGTTTTAGTGTGGAATTTTATAAACATAGCTGGGACATTGTTGGCCTTTCGGTTACTTGCGCAATCAAGGATTTTTTTCTCTACCAGTAAGCTCCTAAAGGAATCCAACAACACTATCCTTACTCTTATACCAAAATGCCCCAATGCTACTATGATAAATGATTTCAAACCAATTGCTTGTTGCAACACGGTGTATAAATGCATAACTAAGATTATTGCAAAACATATGGCGGCTGTTATGCCTTCCGTTATTAGCTATGCTCAAAATGCATTTGTCAAAGGAAGACGGATTAGCGACATCATCCTTTTAGCTCAAGAGCTATTTGCAGGGTTTCACCTTAAGCCATATAAGCCTAAATGCACCATCAAAGTTGATTTTCGAAAAGCCTACGACACACTAAATTGGGATTTTCTGAAGGTAACGCTTCAAGCTTTCAGTTTCCCCTCCATTTCATTCATCTCATTATGACATGTGTTCGGTCGCCGCACTTCTCTATTTTCTTGAATGGTGAATTGCATAGATTTTTTCCTAGTGGTAGAGGTATTAAACAGGGTGATCCATTGTTGCCTTACCTTTTACGTTTGTCATGGAAGTTTTCACCAACATATTGAATAAGCAAACTAATCACCCGTTGTTCCAATTTTTCTAGAGATGTAAATCGACTAGATTGATAGGGCTAGTAAGAACACCTAGAGGGGGTGAATATGTGTTAAAGAAGTTTTTGCAATACTTAACAACTTAATTCATCTTTTGAGAATAATAGATTGAAGATGTAAAAGACTGTAAACAGTTATATAAGACTACAAATTAAAGTAAAGAGTTTAGGGAAAGAGAATTGAAACACAAGATTTATAGTGGTTCGGCTTAAACCAAACCTACGTCCACTATCCCGCACCGATAGCCCATTGGCTGGATTCCACTAAGAATCAAAGAGATTTTACAGTCTCACATCCTTAATTTCACAGTGTAGAGACTTTATTACACTTCCTCAAGGTCTCACAAGTATTTAATATCTCTTTTGAGTACAACTTAAGCTCAGTGATTGAATCGGCAAAGAACTAGAAGCTTCAAACTTTGGAATTTTTATTTCATGCACACACTCGAACAACTTGAGTGTCTTCCTTATATACTCTTCCATGCCATTATAATCATTGGCACATTCCAAAGGAGTTCTTCCAATCTACCCGTTGGACAGAATCAATTAGGGAGATCTCGAGTTATTTAAGGAATGTGATGATAGCCCACCAATCCCGTTTGCCCATATAATCAAGATCTAGATTTCCATAAGTAGAACTTTCCAAGTATACTTCGCCAATCAACAGATTTAATTATTCGAATTGATTTCAATAAGAAAAATTGATCATGAGATACTATCTCCAGCTGTGAGATCTTCTTCAACCATACGAACCAAATCCTTAAAAATATACTCGCATCCGGATAAGCCTTCTTCATTGGATAAATTTTTCTTCGTCGATCTGGATACTATCGGTGAGGGTAGACTTTAAATCTTGAGTCTCGGAGGTCTTCGGACTTTGACGATAAAGTCTGCAAATCTTTAGACTAGACTGATGGAAACGTTTTGTCAACTTCAAAACAAATAAGGAAATTTTTTCCAACAATCTCCCCTTTTTTATAGTGACAAAAATTTTCTGCAGATTTGAACACTTTTGTCCCTGCAAAACAATACTTAAGCAAAACAATATATCTCATAAAAGATAAGTGGATTAGGATATAGATAGCAACGATTCTACAACCACAGAAAACATGTTAGTCCTGCAAAACAACTTTCCTTTCCATAATCATCATGGCCTAAGTTCACGCAAGCATCAAAAGATAAAATCAAACAGTCCAAATCACAACCAAACAAAAGATAAGTCCAAACATCCAAAAATCCAAAAGTCGATCAAATCGCATCAAACTTCTCCCCCTTTTTGTCAACAACAAAAGTGGAGAATAAATAAAAAGAGTTATTTGAAAATAGAGTTAGAATCGTGGTTGTTTTGGAAGGCAAACAAGCTCGAACTCTCCCATAGAATTCATAGTCTTCTTAAACCTTGCAAAACTTTGCTTCGGTGACTAGAAATCTTCACCCCGCATGAAAACTACACTTGATTCTTCATGGTGTTTAACTGATCGTGCAAAGACACTAAAGTGGCCATGAAAGCATTCTTGAGATCTTGCATCTCATACCCCATAGCATATTGCTATTTCTTTAAATCCAACAAAATCTATAGCAGTCTCAAAAAGTCTACTGTGTGTGTTGTTGCAGCACTAGGTTTAGCCAATTCTATTCGGGAGCTTTGAGAAAAGATGGATCTTCAGTAGATTGTCCACCATGACTATGAGTAGATGCTTCGGATAATGAGAGGCATACACATCCTTTGGATCTGTAGCGAAGCGACTCACATCACTAGTGAAGATAGGTGAAGAAGTACCTTTTTGTTCAACAACTCCCCTTGTTTGTATGCTTGGAGGAGTAGACAAATCTTCTTCTAGTGCAGCTTCGACTTCGAGAGATGTTTGTTTGCATCATGTGCTCCAGCGGTTCTAGTGTCATCCATTTCAGAGTCACTTGATAAGGATATAGCCAAAGTTGGCTCAAGAGAGTCTTCTTGACCCTGGTCTCTATCTTCTTCTCAATCTTCTCTTCTTTCTTCCTCTGTCCTCCTCTATTCTTCATCTTCCTTCTTTGTCTCTTCTCTCTTTTTCTCATTCTTCTAGCTCTTCTCTTGTCTCTCAAAAAGCTTACAAAACTCTTCAAGTTTCTTAAGGTTGAAAGAGTCATTTCATTCTCATCATCTTCATCCCGCAAGATGAGAGTTCTCTTCCTCTTTACTAGAGGATCCATGGGTTCCTTGCCTTTCCTTTTGGTTGCAGCAAAGTCTTATTTTGCCTTGACTGGAGACTTCTCTTTTATGTGCTCTAACACTTTGTTAAGCTCTTTCAAACGCATCTTTGTGACCATTTTAAATCCAATCACCATTGGAGAAATGTTTGTCAAACATAATGGTGCAGGGATGTAAATTTTAAAATGTCTAAAAAGGCGCGTGATAAGAGCAGAATAAAGGAGTTGTCCCTTATCTTTCACCACTATTTTATATATGTGAAACATGATAGTGTGAGGCAAAGAGAATTTGTACCCAATATTAATGGCATGCATCAATTTTGCTTCGGACCGAGACACATCGGTCTTGGATATCGACTTTGGATGGATGCATTTTGATCATAATTTTGTGCAGCAAGATGTTGGAGACATTCATCCTAGAGTAGGATATCTTGCCTTTAGCATCCCTGTCTTTCACCAATGATAGAGTAGCATGAGCAATAGATACACTAATTGGTTGGAAATACGCTCTTTCCACCCTAATTAGGTCAGCCAAAATGTTTATATCTACCAAAAACTCCTTTTCCCTCACTGTGAAAGAGAAACTGTTTGCATCCAAGAAAGATAAGTTCAAATAAAAGTAAGCTGTGAGTTCTAGATAAGCAGCAGTAGATTCGAATAAAAGTGCTCTAATTGCGGAAGAGCAAACTTCTCTCGCAGATTTATTTTCACCGAATCAAGAAAATCGAAATCAACACTCCTAGGATTCATAACTCGTCTCTTCATTAGATTCGAATAAACTCTCTTGTGATTCTTTGATCTGAATAGACTTGATCCATCACTAACAACATTTGTAGCAACTCCTTTTCTAGGCTGAAAGTGGGTAAACATACGGTCGTCGTCATCCTGTTCTTGTGGTTGATTAGTAGTGCCAAAGCGCGGGTCACTAGGAAAATTAGCAAAGGCTTTTTTAGCCGATCCCTTTTCTGCAATACCCATCTTCTCCATATCGCGCAAAAATAGAGTTTCATTCTTGTAGCCTCTCTCTCTCTCAGGTATTCATCAATCAAAGACATAACAGTTCATCCTCTTTTCAAACTAGAATAAAGCTTGAAAGTAACCTTAGGAGTTAACATTCTTACAGGTTTAACTTCTTCCAAAATTTCTTCTTCTGGTTGAGTCGGTGGAGGAGACTAATGCTGCTAAGAAGGTTGTTGTTGACTTGGTCGCTGTGGTGGAGAAGAATCTTTTTCCTCGGTCAAATCGAAATGCGTAAGACCCTCAGGCATGTGCCATGGTCCCCTACTTACGATTCTCAAAGACTTTCCCGAAGATATTGTCGCTTCAAGGGAGAAATTCACAGACTTGCTTGAAAAGGTGAAAAATTTTTGGGATTAAACAATAGTGAAAGTGAGAGCAAGTGGAAGTTCAGTATTTTAGGGTT
Organism: Eucalyptus coolabah; assembly: GCA_014182585.1. Taxonomy (NCBI): domain Eukaryota; kingdom Viridiplantae; phylum Streptophyta; class Magnoliopsida; order Myrtales; family Myrtaceae; genus Eucalyptus; species Eucalyptus coolabah. The sequence goes on from CM024622.1 coordinate 35,229,051, forward strand.
TGAGGGTGAAAACGAAGAAGACGGATTTCAATAGTATATATGGCAAGTGAAGCAAAGTAAACGAATCATCATAAAGGAAAGATAAAAATACATTTTCAAAAATGAATAACTTCCATTTTGAAAATAAATAACCGCCTTTTCAAAATTGATAATTGCCTTTTGAAAAAGAATAAATGCTACACTTCAAAAACTTGGAAAGGTAATCTCAATCAATTATTGATTAATAAGTAACAGTACCTTTTCAAGTCTTTAACCAAAAAATAAATTACTAGTACTGAAATAACTTACAGTCATAACTCTTGGTCTTTTGAGTCTGAGCACCTTCGGACTTTAATAGATAAAAGATGTGATGTTCGGTTTGGTGCGAATAGACTCAAATAGGCTTTTGTCTAGTGGCTTTGTAAATATGTCCGCCATTTGATTCTTTGAATCAATGAAATAAATAATAATTTATCCATTTTGAACATGATCTCTAATAAAGTGATGTCGAATCTTTATGTGCTTTGCTCTTGAATGAAGAATTGGATTCTTTGTGAGATTAATTGCACTGATGTTGTTACATTTGATCTTGATGCATGAATTTTTGATTCCAAAGTGACAATACTAGTACGGACATCTAGAGGGAGGTGAATAGGTGTGAAAGCAAATTTTGCAAAATATAGTGTAAAAGTTTATTTTTAACTTGAGTCTGGTTGACAATAGACTTTGCAGATGAAATCAAACTTTAATAACTAAATAGTGTGACAAACAAAGTAAAGGAGTTCATGGAAGAGAATAAGAACACAAGGTTTGTAGTGGTTAAGCTTAGATCAAGCCTACGTCCATTCTCCCGCACTGACAGCCCACCGGCTGTATTTCACTATGAATCAAAAGAGTTATTACGGTCGCACATCCTTGATTCCATAATGTAGAGACTCGCTACACTTCCACAAGACTTCACAAGTATCTAGACTCTCTTTTGAGTACAAATTTATGCTCAACAATTGAATCAGCAAAGAATAAGGAGTTTCAGACTTTGGAATTTATCTATCTCGCATACACTCGAATAACTAGAGCGTCTTCCTTATATACTCCTTCATGCCTTCATAACCGTTGGCACCTTCCAAAGAAGTTCTTCCAATCTATCCGTTGGATAGAATCAATTAGGGAGATCTTGAGTTACTTAAGGAATGTGATGACAGCTCACCAATCTTGCTCGCCCATACGATCAGGATCTAGATTTCCATAAGTTGAATATTTCAAGTATATCTCGCCAATCAACGGATCCAAATTACTTAAATTAACAATAATGCGAATAATAGATCTCGAAATGCTATCTCCAGCTGTGAGAACTTCTTTAGCCACACGAATCAAAACTTTAAAGAAATACTCGCATTTGGATAAGTCTTCTTCGTCGGTCTAGAAAGCGTGTCAATGAGGACAGACTTTAAATCTTGAGTCCTGGTGGTCTTCGGACTTTGATGATAGAGTCTACGCAAGTCTTGAAGGCGATGGAAACGTTTTGTCAGCTTCAAAACAAATAAGGAAGTTTTCTCTAACACAAAGTCTCTCAGTTGTTGTTTTATCTATAAGATTTGAGAACAGCAACTTCCAAGGGCCATATACTCTACTTTTGCTATTGAAAGAGTTGCAGTACTTTGCTTCCTTGAGAACCATGATATTGTCCTGTTTCCCAGCAATTGACAAGTATCGGAAGTACTCTTTCTATCAACTCTGCAGCTTGCTAGATCTGCATCTGAATATCCAAGGAAAGTAAAGTCTCCTTCTTTGGGATATCACAGACCTAATTTTGAGGTAGTTGCAACATATTTGATTATGTGTTTTGCAGCACTTAGATGAGATTCTTTGGGATCAGATTGAAATCTAGCACAAATGCAAAAACTAAACAAAATGTCAGGTCTAGAAGTAATAAGATAAATAAGTGAACCAATAATATTCATATAGAGCTTCTGGTCAACTTTCTTTCCTCCTTCATCTTTGTCCAAACTTCGAAGAACTTGACATTGGTATATCGATCTTTTTGCAATTCTCCAATCCGAACTTTTTAACAAGTTCTTTTGCATATTTTTCTTGGTGGATGAAAATTCATTCCTTCAATTATTTCACTTGTAATCCGAGAAAAAAAGATAGTTCACCCATCATGCTCATCTCAAATTTATCCTGCATAGACTTAGAAAACTTCTTGCACGAGGTTTTCGTTAGGTGATCCAAATATAATATCATCAACATAGATTTGAACAAGTAGAAAGTTTTACCTTCTTTTTTAATAAACAAGATAGTATCCACTTTTCCTTTGACAAAACCATTTTGAATTAGAAACTTACTTAACTTGTCGTACCACGCTCGAGGTGCTTGCTTTAATCCATATAGAGCGTTTTTTCAGTCCGAATACCGAGTCGATCTCTTTGGATCTTCAAATCCGGAGGTTGTTCCACATAGACTTCTTCTTGGATAAATCCATTTAGGAATGCACTCTTAACGTCCATTTGGAATAACCTGAAATTTTTATAAAAGGCAAAAGTAATTAATAATCTAATTGCTTCTAACCGGCTACCGGTGTATAGGTTTCATCATAGTCTATCCCTTCTTCTTGTGTATATCATTTGGCCACGAGTCTTGCTTTGTTCCTGACCACTTTTCCTTTTTGTCCATCTTGTTCTTGAAAACCCATTTAGCTCCAATAATGGACTTATCTTTTGGTTTAGGAGTTAATTCCCATACATCGTTAATACCGAACTATCCGAGTTCTTCTTGCATTGCTTTAATCTAGCTTTCGTCAGCTAAAACTTCTTCTATGCTATTGGGTTCTATTTCAGAAATAAGTACCACGACACTTGACTCTTCTTGCTTTTTGGATATAGTGCGAATCCCTTTATCAATGTTGCGATGATGAGTTCTTTGGGATGACTAGACTTGTGCTTCCGATTCTTGGTCGGTTTAACAGTTTGCGATCTTACGCTTCAGTTGATTTTTCAATTTCCGTCCATTGTTGATTTTCAAAGGTCGAGTTGCTTTAAGGGAGGTAGACTTTGTAAAGGCTAGAGTAGGTTTAGATTCTTCGGGTTGAGTCTCGAATCGGTTGATTTTGCAAAAAGTCTTGAAATTTGACATTCATAGATTCTTCCACTACTCGAGTCTTATTTTTGAATACTCTATAAGCTTTGCTTGAGATTGAGTAGCCAAGAAAAATTCTTTCCTCTGATTTTTCTTCAAATTTACCAATTCGATTATTTATATTTTTCAAAACAAAACATTTGCAACTAAACATATAAAAATAAGAAACAATTGGCTTCTTTCCTTTGAATAACTCATTGGGAGTTTTCTTGAGAATATGCCTTAAGAATACTGGTAATAATATAGTAAGCTGTAGAAACTGCTTCAGCTCAAAAATAAAAACTAAAAACTATTACTTTATATTAAAAGAGTTATTGCCATTTCTTGCAGAGATCTATTCTTTCTTTCCACAACTCAATTCTGCTCTTGAGTGTATAGAGAGGAGAAAACATACTGAAAACCTGATTCATCACAGTAATTTTGCAAAGTCTTGATTTTCAAACTCATCTCCATGGTCTATTTGTATGCTTGAAATAGCATATCCTTTCTCATTTTGAATTTTTTTGGCAAACTTTGAAAAGTGTGAGAATGTTTCAGACTTATTTGCAAAGAAGTGAACCTAAATAAATTGAGAATAATCATCCACAATTACTATGCAATATCTCTTTCCACCAATGCTTTTAGTTCTAGTTTGTCCAAAGAAATCCATATGTAGAAGTTGCAAAATACGATTAGTAGAAACCTGATTTATTGGTTTAAAAGAACTTTTAACCTGTTTTCTCAATACACATGGTGTGCATAAGTCAGATTTCTGAAAATTCAAGTTGGGTGAGCCTACGAACAAGGTTCTTGGAAGAGATCTTGGCAATTTGCTTCATGTTGACATGGCTAAGCTTTCAATGCCAAATATTTGCTTTATCTTGAATTGAAATTAGACATTGAGATTTTTCTAGTTTTATATCCAGAAGATTTCCCATGTCTCCGTCCAAAGTAAAAGATTGACAAAGATCTTTACTAGTTCCTGAACATATTCTTTCTTGGAAATTGATTTTGAATCTAGTGTCGCTCAGTTGGCTAATGCTGAGTAAATTGTAATTTAGTCATTCCATCAAGGAGACATTATTGATTGTGAGACTTCCAATCTTTATAGTTCCACACTCAACAATTCTTCCTTTGCTATTTCCACCAAAAGAGACTTTTCCATCATTCATTTGAACAAGTTTTATAAAACAACTTGAATCTCCAGTCATATGTTTTGAATAACCACTATCCAAATACCATTTAATTTTTTTTTTATAGTGACCTACAATTAAAAAAAGAAACTCAAGCTTTCTTTGATACCCACATTTTCTTAGGTCTAGAGGAGTTAGTGCAATATGCATTCTTTGCCCATTCCTTCTTAACAGGTCTCCAAACCATAGGACATGCTTCCTCAAAGTGTTTTAAGTTGTTGCACTTCGAACATTTGAGAGTACTTTAGCCAACAGGTTTTACAAAGACTTTTTGAAAATGATTTTTGTAAAAAGTTTTTGTAGGTCTTTGTTTGATTCGTTCCTTCACTTTTGGAAAATCAATTACGGGAATAGTTTCAAGTCATTCCCAAGCCCGACTTGTTGAAATAAGGTCTTTGTACTAAAATAATTTTTTCCAGCTTTTCAGATTATATTGAAGATCTTTTTGAAATATTTGAAATGTCATTTTTAAAAATGTATTTTCTTTTGAAAGAGAGTCTGCATTTTCTTTTAAAACAGCAAAATTTTTGTCTAAATTTTCAAACTTTTCCTTCCAAGAATTTTCTGTTGCTTCAATGTAGAATTCTCCATTTTTAGCTTAGAAATCCTCTTAAGAGAGATTTTGAGACTAAAACAAAGCTCATCAATGTATTTCGAGACTTTAGTAGGAATTTTTAGATTACTTACCTTAATTTCGTTGTCTAAGTCTCGAGTCTATATCTATCTCGAGTTTGAATCGATTATGATTTAGCCATTAGACAAATGTTGGCATAATTTTCATCACTTTTTTCGCATTTAGTATCACTCCATGTCTCTTTGAGAGCTTTCCTGTATTTTTCAGCTTTTCCTTTCTTTTTCTTCAACGAGAGGATAGTTGGGTCGATGTGTCCCTTTTTCTTGCATTCAAAACAGATCATGTCTTTATTGGCTACATCATCTTGATTGATTTGTTTTGAAACTTTTGAGTGCTTTGTTTCTTCTAGTTGAATCTTCTTCCCTTTTTGTTCGGTTTCTGAACCTCTTTATCATAAGAGCTAACTCTTCATCGTCCATATCATCTTCAGAATTTGTAATATCAAAATCATCGTTAGATTTTAAAGTAATTGACTTCTTACCTTTAGGATCTTCCTTCTCGTTGATTTGCTCCACTTCATAGGACTGAAGTGTGCCAACTTGATTCGTCTACGAGAAAATAGCATGATCCTTTGTGTTTCCCTTATTGAAGTCTTTACGAGATTCCAGTCTTTGGAGAGTCCATGCAGCAATTTATTGACCTTCATTGGTCCTGAGATTAGTTGTCCCTGATACTCTACACAATTGACAATTTTAGTAAAACGACTAAACATATTAGTGATAGATTCTCGACTTCATCTTGAAGGCTTCATACTGTCCGAGTAGAATATTAATCATTGTTTCTTTCACTCGATCAGTTCCTTTATAGGTAATGTGTAGCCTATCCCAGACTTCTTTGGCTGTTTCACAAGAAGATATTCTATTACACTTAGTAGGAGATAATGCTCAATATAAAGAGTAAATTGCTTTAGCATCAAAAGCGTGTCTCTTGATTATTTCTTCTTGAGTGATCTCGCTAGCATTTGCAACTTCTTTTCCTCTTTTTGAAACTGATGCAGTTTTATGAATTATTCCTTTTTCTACCACATCCCATTTCAGAGGATCTTTAGATCTTAGGAATGCTTTCATTTTGTATTTCCATATGCCGTGTTCATTTCCATAGAAATAAGGTGGTCTGGTGTTGCTACGGCCTTCAACCAAACTTAAAGCCAACATACTAGCCATAGATCTTTAACTCATAAGTAAAAACACTTCAATTAAATGAGTACACATGCTCCGATACCAATTGATAGAGCTAGTAAGAACACCTAGAGGGGGTGAATATGTGTTAAAGAAGTTTTTGCAATATTTAACAACTTAATTCTTCTTTTGAGAATAATAGACTGAAGATGGAAAAGATTGTAAACAGTTATATAAGACTACGAATTAAAGTAAAGAGTTTAGGGAAAGAGAATTGAAACACAAGATTTATAGTGGTTCGGTTTAGACCAAGCCTACGTCCCCTCTCCCGCAATGATAGCCCACTGGCTGGATTCCACTAAGAACCAAAAGAGATTTTACAGTCTCACGTCCTTGATTCCACAGTGTAGAGATTCTACTACACTTCCTCAAAATCTCACAAGTATTTAATCTATCTTTTGAGTACAACTTAAGTTCAACGATTGAATCGGCAAAGAACTAGAAACTTCAGACTTTTGAATTATTCTTTCACGCATACACTTGAATAACTTGAGCATTTTCCTTATATACTCCTCCATGCTATTATAACCGTTGGCACCTTCCAAAAGAGTTCTTCCAATCTACCCGTTGGATAGAAGCAATTAGGGAGATCTGGAGTTATTTAAGGAATGTGATGATAGCCCACCAATCTTGCTTATCCATATAATTAGGATCTAGGTTTCCATAAGTAGAACCTTCCAATTATACTTCGCCAATAAACAGATCTAATTATCCGAATTAATTTCAATAGGAATAATTGATCACGAGATACTATCTCCAGCTGTGAGATCTTCTTCAATAGTACAAACCAAATCCTTAAAGATATACTCGCATCTAGATAAGCTTTCTTCAAGTGAGGGTAGACTTTAAATCTTGAGTCTCGGAGGTCTTCAGACTTTGACGATAGAGTCCGCAAGTCTTCAAACTAAACTAATGGAATTGTTTTGTCAACTTCAAAACAAATAAGGAAGTTTTCTCAAATAGACTATCTCATTTATTTTTTGCCGACGATGTGGTACTTTTTGCCGAGGCCTCTATGCCAGCTCTGTCTCTTCTTAAAGCGGGATTGGATAAGTTCTCCCAATGATCAGGGCTTCAACTGAACATCCACAAAAGTGAGATTTACTTTTTAGGGGTCTCCCCTGAATCCTGTGATGCCTTCATCATACTGTTTGGATTTCCGGAAGGATCCCTGCCGTTCTTATATCTTGGAATTCCAGTCATCTCGCTCCTGTGCTTTCGCAAACTTGACCGTATCACATTAGTTAACATCATCACTTCAAGAGTGCAAACTTGGACACAATGATTCCTCTCTTTTGCAGGCCGGTTGCAACTCATTAGGTCAATGCTCCACTCCGTTCAAGTTTATTGGGCAAATGTGTTCATTCTATTGAGATCGGTGTTGGATGACATTGAGCGAATTTTGAGACAATTCCTTTGGAAGGGTCCTAACCTCAGAACGAGTGGTGCTAAGGTTGTTTGGTTTGATGTTTGCTTTCCTAAGTCTGAAGGTAGCTTGGGAATCCACAGACTTCGGGAAAGTAACACGACTGCCATGTTAAAGCACATCTGGTTGTTATTCATAGACAGGGAATCCCTTTGGTGTAGGTGGATTCACTCAGTCTTTCTGAAGAATGTAAACTTTTGGTTTGCCTCAAAACTTACCATTTCCTCATGGTCTTGGAAGAAAATCCTAGACCTCCGTGGCGACTTCCGCAAATCCTTTTCTTGGCATGTGGGGAATGGTTGTTTCATCTCTTTTTGGTTTGACAACTGGCATCCTAAAGGGCCACTTAACTTATTGTTTACCAATGCAGATATTTATCGCTCTCGGCTTCCTAAAGGAGCAACCGTTGCGGATTTTTGAGTTTTCTAAATCCCACTTCAAGCGTGTTAGAAGTGATCAACTCCTAGGATGACCCCCTTCTTGAACTTAATGATGAACCTGATCAATTCCGCTGGTTGGGCAACGCTTTTAGTAACTTTACTGCTGCTTCAACTTAGGATAACATATGCCCAAGAAGCCTTCCGATCTCTTTCATATGGAACTCCTCATTAGTTCCTCGATTTCAATTTTGCTCTAGCTGATTATGAATAACAAATTACCAACCCAGGTTCTTCTTCTTACCTATGGTCGTATCTCAGCTACAAATTGTGGCTTCTGCTCTTATAGGCCGACTTGGTCGACTACTTATTTTTTGGGTATCCTATACCTTCTGCCTTAGCGATTTTTTGGGTTGATAGATTCAATTTTGCTTGGTGGAACAATTCTTGGTTGGATAATTTGCTTTGGGCGATTAAATACTTATCCGGTGCTTCTTTCTGCTCTTCTCTTGCTCGGTTCGAATTTGTTGTTATGTGCAATATCATTTGGAAGGAGCGGAATAACATCCTTTTCGAGGTAGACCTCCCTCCCTCTCAACCATGAAAAGGCGTCTTGAAAGAGTCATTAAGGACAAAGCATTGTCCTTCCATCACATCCCTCCCACCTCTACAAATAGAAGATTGCTGCAAAGTTGGTCGCTCAATCCCTCCATCTTGGCGGATTAGCATACCCCAATGGCGGCCCGATTTCTTGAGTAGGGGGTTCTTTAACTATCTCTTGCTTGGAGGTTCTTCATAACTACAAGTTGCTAATGCGGAAGCTCGGATTGGTGTTCTTTGCTCCTTTCTTTGGCGTCTGCAGCATCCTTTCTACCCGTCTTTCAATGGGTTTCTAGTTTCTTTTGTTTTTATAGCCTCTCTATTCTCTGTATTGGGGTAAGCTAGCTGGTGCTCCTTGGCTGTTGTTTAGGCCTTCTTTTCTTTTGCTGTTGCCTGTTTCTGCTGTTTTTTTTTACCTCGGCCCCCTTCCACTCACTTTGACTCCCGTCTCTATGAGTGCAAGTTTTGGGACCGAGCTGTTGTTGTATAGCTATTTATAGCTTTCTGGTTAAAAGTCTATATATTCTTACCTTTTACCAGAAAAAAGGAAATAAGTAATTAGAAGGTGGATATCTCAACTTTTCAAAAGGATCATTTATATATATATAATTGACTTAAAGAGATAAGAAAACTCACCATTAAATTTGTATACATGCAAGTAAGTACGAAAACGTGACTAATGGTACCAACGCTTATATATGACATTTTAACAAGGCAAAATGATGTTGATTTTTTAATATTTTCATTGAAAAACTAGTTCATTTCAACGAGAAAGAGAAAAATCATGAGTAGACAAAAATGAAGAAGTCAAGTTAGTGAACCGAATTCCTTTTGACCCAAAACAAAGTTATTGTTCCAAATCGATGAATTCAAGCGAATTGTTGAGTTTGCACGTATAGAAAACTAAACATATCTCTAAAGTAAAATTTCATGCTTTGGCACTTAATTTTTTATTTTTATTTTGGATGAGCTGAGCCTATAGGATGAATTAAAAGAGTTCAATGCTATGAACTTTGTACCATGCACATAACTTACATATGCTCCAAAAGGTCACCTAAGAGAGTATAATAAATTGCACATGAAAAAAGGAAGTAACAAATCAATCAAAATAATTGGTGCTATTGTGGCACCAAAAAAGTCTTAAACCTATTGCTTGGTACCAATTTAGTTCTAAACCATTAAATTAGATCAATTTAGTCATAAACATTTTCATAATGATATCAATTTAGTCCATCTAGCTAATTTAGGTTGGAAAATATTGATGTGGACACCGGCTATCCTCCATGGGATTCTGGCGTTAACATGGATGCTTTTTTATAAAATTTTTGGAATTTTTACGATAATTTTGATTTTTTCCCTTCCTTTTTTTTTTTTTTTTTTTTTTTTTTTTGCCTTTTCTTTATGGCCACTAGCACATGCAAAATCGGCCTTGTCAAACTGCATCTGGGCGAGGGGGTGGCAAGGCTGTCTTAGCCTGGGGCGAGGGTTTGCCTTGCTAGATCTAGTGCGGGAGCCCTTGCCTAGATGGCAAGCACTTGCCCTTGCCTAGGCACAACCCTGTGAGGCTAGCCCTTGTTAGCCATTGAAAGGGCTAGTGCAAACATCTAGAGGGGGTGAATAGGTATAATAAAAGTTTTTTTTGCAAGATTTAGTAAATGTAAATCGCCTTCTGAAGATAATTGACTAAGGACGTAATCAACTTTGAATAATTAAATAAATCTACGAATAAAAGTAAAGAGTTAAGGAAAGAGAATTGGAACACAAGGTTTATAGTGGTTTGACTTAGATCAAGCCTACGTCCATTCTCCCATGCTAACAACCCATTGGCTGGATTCCACTATGAATCAAAGAGATTTTACAACTTGTGATATTCGACTTTCTCAGTGAAGAGTCTCTATTGGTCTTTCACAAAGCCTCACTATGTGTTTTTCTCTTTTGTATACAACTTTTGAGCTCAATGAATGAAAGAGCAAGGAACAAGAAAGCTTCAGACTTTGAAATTTATCTTTCACACACTACTTCGAACAATTTGAGAGTCCACCTTAAATACTCCTTCATGCCTTCACAACTATTAGCACTTTTCAAAGGAATTCTTCTAATCTACCTGTTGGACAGAATTAATTAAGGTGATCTCAAGTCGTTAGATGATTTGTTATGAAAGCCTGTCAATCCCGTTCGCTCATACAATCGGGATCTTTGGTTTCCATAAATAGAACCTTCCAAGTTTGCTCGCCTTTCAAAAGATCTTCATATCGGAGTAGATTCCAATAAGAATAATCAATCATATAGATGCTATATCCAGCCATAAGGTCTTTCAAAAACCATACGAATCGAATCATTAAAGATAATCCCGTATATGAATAATCTTCATTCTTTGTATGGAAACTGTCAATGTGGATAGACTTTGAATCTTGAGTTTGGCGATCTTCAAACTTTGACAGTAGAGTCCGGAGTTCTTGGACTATAACACTTGAGTTTGGAAGTCTTCAGACTAAACTTTTGGAAACGTTTTGTCAACTTCAAAACAGTAAATGAGTTTTCTTCAACAATCTCCCCATTTTTTATGGTGACAAAACTTTCCTACGATTTGAAAATTTTTGACCCGCAAAACAACATTTAAGCAATACATGATATCTTATAAAAATAAGTTGATTAGGACCTAGATAGCATCGATTCTACAACCATTAAAAACATGTTAATCCTGCAAGATAAGATAGCTATTAATCCTCAATCGTATCACAAGCTTAGTTATTGTAGGCATCAAAAGGATTCAAAGTCAAATGGCAGTCAAAAGTCCAAAATATATCAATCCAAAACCAAACCAAAAATACCAAAGTCCAAACCAAATAAAAAGTCATCA